>CAUOFW020000725.1:427126-480507 GCA_963454935.2 Ilex paraguariensis | reverse complement strand
CCCCTCCCAACCCCCCCCCCCCCCCCCCAAAGTTTCCTCAAACCCATGAGCTTGGGGGGTTTCAATCACGGGCCCTTAGCGGGCTGGGTTTCAAACCCGGGATTAAATATATATGTACCAAACATGGGTTCCAATGGGTTTACTCCCCAACCCATTATCTTAGACCCTCCCAAACCCTTTTAACAAACAGGCATAAAGATAGTTTAAGTGGTAATATGGATTAATCGTAAAAATAGAGTAATGCTATAGGAACATTATTTGGGGACCTAATGATGTGATTTTAATATAACTATTGAATTAATTGTTAGTTCCAATGTTAGATAGAGCTCGCAACTAATCCAATAGTTATACATCATTATGTCCCTAAATAAGATCCTTAAATAAAGTTCAAATAATATTTTCCTAAAAAATAATAGAGTAATACTATTTGGACATAAAAATATGACATAATTTACTGATATAATGATGTGGCTTTATAAGAATCATTAGATCAACACCAAATTCCAATGTTTGATGTGATCTACAGTCAATCCAAAGGTCACAATGAATTAGGTCAACAAATTATGTCAATAAATTAGGTCCCAATAGCATTGCTAAAAATAATAATATAAATGATCTATGATGTATTAAGATTTGTGTTGGGTTGATAGACTCATGTGAATTTTCATGTTTATTTTAAATTAGGGTTAATCTCATTTTGTACTCTAAAAGATTGTTCAAATCTTAATTTGTACCCCCAAAGATCAAAAATCTCAATTTACACCCTCAAAGATAGAAATTTGTATCAATGTGCATCTCCAAAGAAAAAAAATCTCAATTTGCACCCTCAAAGATATAAATTTGTATCAATGTGCACCTAAAATTAAATTGATAAATTATACCTAGATCCCCTCATGTTTGTCACTTAATCATTTGAACTCCTTCATATTTAGAATATTCCCCTTACATCTCATGACGTTTGTGCATGTGTAACACATAACCACTTTTCGTTGATATCTGTTAATATAATCATTAAAAAATATGATTTTATCCTAATAAAAAATTATAATTTCATATTACCTTTTATTTTGTGGATTCGATATACTCTAAAGTTAAAAATCAAGCTTACCATTTGAATGTCTAATAAAATGTAGATATTTATATAAAAGGTAATATGAAAAACATTATATAAATATTTACATTTTATTAGACATTCAAATGGTAAACTAGATTTTGAACTTTAGAATATATTAAACCCATAAAATAAAGGGTAATATGAAATTATAATTTTTTATTAGGATAAAATTATATTTTTTAACGGTTATATTAATAGATATCAATGAAAATGGGTTACGTGTTATACGTGCACAAATGTCATAAGATGTAGGAGTAATATTATAAATGTGAAGAGGTCTAAATGATTAAGTGACAAGTATGAGGGGATCTAGGTATAATTTATCAATTTAGTTTTTAGGTGCACATTGATACAAAATTTATATCTTTTAGGGTGCAAATTGAGATTTTTTATCTTTGGGGTGCACATTGCTATAAATTTATATCTTTGAGGGTGTAAATTGAGATTTTTGATCTTTGGGGGTGCACATTGATACAAATTTCTATCTTTGAGGGTGTAAATTAAGATTTTTTATCTTTGAGGGTACAAATTGAGATTCGAACAATCTTTCGAAGTGCAAAATAAGATTAACCCTTTAAATTAACACTCTTTGGCTTAACATTCTAAGTATACAATGAGAAGAGACATTTTGCTTTAAAACAAGAGCGCAAACATGTTGGATTGATGAACGAAAAAATAAGATTGCATTTATTTGCTATTGGACGATTTTATGTTAGATTTGTCAAGTTTGATATATTATTTTTTTTATATAACAGCCGATCCAAACAGTATTTCATATATTTATTAATTTTTGAGTTACTTTTCAAACATATGTTATTATTTTTTGTTTTTAAAATTATATAATTAAACAAATTTTACGATATAAAGACATTAAAACACATCTTTCTAAAATTTTTTCCAAAAAAAATTTCTTTTAAGGATGGGCCATGGATCCACTAGCCACTTACTACCACCGACCAAGTTTGATTTGGGGAGTCGTGAATCATGATGAAAAATTTGAAAGAATAATGTTATAGAGATCAAATTTAGAAAATTAATCAGAGACTTAATTCATTGTTGTCATTGAAATTAGATGAAAGTGCACTTCTAATTCAATAACTATATTGAATTACGTAATCAAATTAAGTTTTAATAGAATTTTTTAATCCGAAAAATGTTTGTTGTATGGTATTGATTTGTTACATGTGTTTTGTGTGGTAAACAAAAAGAAGAAAGAGGAAAGAGGAAAGAGGAAAGAGGAAAGAAAGAGAGAAGAAAGGAAGGGGTGATGGTTGTTGGGTTGGGGGGAATGTGATGGGCGTGGGTACATGCACACAGGGATTGAGGTTGAATTGAATGCCCAGTTAGCACCACCAACAGTGACCACACCCAACGTTCTTGGCACATGGAATCCAAGGCAAAGACTGAATCATAAATGTTGGTGTTAACTCCATGCGTCAAGGTATTTACAGACAACAACACCTCCAAGATTTAATTTAGATGTTCACATATGTACCTCTTCAATGAATGCGCGACTCACTTTCACTGAGAAGTAAGGGTGAACCTTACTCGAATCGTAATTACCTATTAAATATCATAGAAAAATGTATATGGAGGAATACTAATATTTTATATAATAAAATAACTTATAATTTAAATTTCAAAAGATAAACAAAATGATTTTTTTTATTCGCGGTTGAGATTATTTTAAATTTTATTTTAAAGTTAATCTAACAGTTAATATTAATACCTTTAATTTAATAAGAAAAATAGGCTCTTAAAAATGTATTTGAAGTGACTTTTAAAACCACCACCACTGTCACTCCCACCGTCACCACCATCGCCACTGCCATCACTGCCACCCTCACTCTCGTCGTTGCCATTGTCACCACGGTCATTGCCGCCCACCATAGCCATAACCATCTCCTACCACCATAATTGCCACCCACCACCTTTCACCCCCGTTACAAAATTAATGCTTAAATTATTTTATCTCTTTTCTATATTTGTGATTAATTTTGAATATGAATACAAATATGTTTATTATTTACTATTTTTTAATATTATAACTAAGTAGTTAAATTCTCAACTTATAAAAGTATAATAACGGTTAAGATTGATTCAAATTTTCATTTACTTTGATCGAACGGTACAAAACTCATCATCAAAATTATTTTTTTGCTCAAAAATATCATCTTCCTTGTACGGCCCATAAAATCAATCAACTCAATCGACACACTTCTTAGTGGCAAATAAACTTATTAATTCACACCATCTCTCTCATCTATTTTCCTTACATTTATCTTGTTTTATCTCTGTTTATTTTAATTTTAAATTATGTAATTTAAAAAATAAAAATAAAAATAAATTATTATTTAAAATATAAAATATCACACCATTAATGTTCAATTTTTTAATATTATTAAGTGTCTTTAAACACAGGGTTATTGTTAGGGATGACAGTGGACCGGTGCGAGGGTAAGAGAAGTAATCTCCACCCTCGTACTTGTTTTAAAAATATTCGTCCATCCTCGTTACTGGNCAGTTCGAGGGTAAGGGAAGTATTCTCCACCCCGTACTTGTTTTAAAAATATTCGTCCATCCTTGTTACTGGAAAAAATTTTAATCTCCGTTCTTGCTTTGTAGATAAATTTTAATTTTGGTTCTCGTCCCTGCCCATAACAATTAATTTTTATAATTTTAAGAAATTTTTTTTTTTAAAAAAAACATAAAATCTCACAAATAAATTTGCAAGAATGATGAAAACTCATTATATAACAAATAGATCAAATATAAAAACTTTAAAAAATTATATGTACAACAAATATGTGTTTCACTTAATTATTGTATTTATTATATATAGTACAAGTTTGGTGGGGTGGGGTGGAGATGAGTTTCAGTCTATACCCGCCTTTATCCGTATGAGTTTATATGGGTAACTTTGTATATGTCAATCGTCCAATATATAAGGTCTACCCTTGGTTCAAATAAAACAGATTTGGACGAATACCTATTTTTCTCCACTTCACTATCATTCTTAGTTAGGACTTGACTATGTTACCGAAAAAAAAATTCGCTATCATACCTCAATTTACCACATTTGTGGGGTTTTTTTTACCACCATTGTGGTACTCCANTCCAAATAAAACAGATTTAGATGAATAACTATTTTTCTCCACTTCATTATCATTCTTAGTTAGGACTTGACTATGTTACCGAAAAAAAAATTCGCTATCATACCTCAATTTACCACATTTGTGGGGTTTTTTTTACCACCATTGTGGTACTCCAAAAAATGGTAAAAATAATTATCACTATAATGGTAAANTTCAAATAAAACAGATTTGGACGAATACCTATTTTTCTCCACTTCACTATCATTCTTAGTTAGGACTTGACTATGTTACCGAAAAAAAAATTCGCTATCATACCTCAATTTACCACATTTGTGGGGTTTTTTTTACCACCATTGTGGTACTCCAAAAAATGGTAAAAATAATTATCACTATAATGGTAAAAATATTCACAATGTGATAAAAATACTTACAAATATAATAAATATATTCACAAATATGATAAATTTTTTTATACCAATGAAAAGTGGTAAAAATAATTATCACAAATGTGTTAAAAATACTCACAATAATAATAAAAAAATTTATAAAAATAATAAATTATCCAAAAAATAATAAAAATTAGAGGCACAGTAACGAAATTATTACTTCGTACTCAAGTTCCCCCAATTATTTCTAGTAATAATATATTTCATATAGTTGACTAAAATATGTGAAGAAAGAAGGAAAAACTTGTCTTTCCACGTGTGAATTGCAAAGGAAAAACCACCTTTATCTGTCAAACCTCGGTGCTAAAAGGGAGAGCAATGCTAAGTGAATTTAAAAAATAAATTTAATTTTTAAATTTGATAATTTTAATTATTAAAAGTAATAATGAATAATGGTAGCCTTAAAAAAAAATAATAATAGTAGCCTTTCTTGTATAACAAGTCAAGCTCATCAATCATGGGCTTGTTTTAAAGCCACCAGTTACAAGCTTGTAATAAGCTGGCCAATAAAATATATTTGTATATTGAATATTAAACAAGAAATAAAGCAAACCCATTGCATGTGTAACACTTCAAAAATTAAAATAGACCCAAAGCGAAGTTTTGAAAAANGATAAAAATAATTATCACTATAATGGTAAAAATATTCACAATGTGATAAAAATACCTACAAATATAATAAATATATCCAAAAATATGGTAAATTTTTTTATACCAATAAAAAATGGTAAAAATAATTATTACAAATGTGTTAAAAATATTCACAATAATAATAATAAAAATTATAAAAATAATAAATTATCCAAAAAATAATAAAAATTAGAGGCACAGTAACGAAATTATTACTTCGTACTCAAGTTCTCCCGATTATTTCTAGTAATAATATATTTCATATAGTTGACTAAAATATGTGAAGAAGGAAGGAAAAACTTGTCTTTCCACGTGTGAATTGCAATGGAAAAACGACCTTTATCTGTCAAGCCTCGGTGCTAAAAGGGAGAGCAATGTTACGTGAATTTAAAAAATAAATTTAATAATTTCAATCATTAAAAATAATAATGAATAATGGTAGCCTTAAAAAAAAAATAATACTAGCCTTTCTTGTATAACAAGTCAAGCTCATCAATCATGGGCTTGTTTTAAAGCCACCTGTTACAAGCTTGTAATAAGCTGGCCAATAAAATAGATTTGTATATTGAATATTAAACAAGAAATAAAGCAAACCAATTGCATGTGTAACACTTCAAAAATTAAAATAGACCCAAAGCGAAGTTTTGAAAAATTTATTCCAACAAACCCCGAGCCGTAGCTCGATAAAGGTAAGAATAAATTATAAATTCAGATATTTTAAATTTAATAATTTTTTTATAGTTAAGTTATGAAAAATTTATTTTTCATGAATGTTATAATTCTATTATGAATAACCTGTCTTTGTTTAAATCAGGNTATTAAATTTTAAATTTTAAATTTAATAATTTTCTTATAGTTAAGTTATGAAAAATTTATTTTTCATGAATGTTATAATTCTATTATAAATAACCTGTCTTTGTTTAAATCAAGAAGAAAATTAAGCAAGACATACTTAAATTGACTTTAATATTCCTAATTGTAATACTTAAAATAAAATAAAATAAATGTTTGGTGTTATTGGTATCATTGCCCTAATTGNTTTTAAATTTAATAATTTTTTTATAGTTAAGTTATGAAAAATTTATTTTTCATGAATGTTATAATTCTATTATGAATAACCTGTCTTTGTTTAAATCAGGAAGAAAATTAAGCAAGACATACTTAAATTGACTTTAATATTCCTAATTGTAGTACTTAAAATAAAATAAAATAAATGTTTGGTGTTATTGGTATCATTGCCCTAATTGTTACTCCAAATTATTTATTTTACTAGGTTCCTAGAGTTGAGTGTCAAAGTTGACATGGAGGTAAGATGATCCTATCACGTACCTTTAAAAAATATTATTCTATTATGATCTAAGCACTCGGATTTGAAATGTGTTAAGAAGTTGATTTACATGAAGTGACTTTGTACTTTTCTCTCAACCAAATTCATAAGCAAGGTGATTATAAAGATTGAAGACTGATATCATATGAGATGAAGAAGCTCAAAATNCGCGTACCTTTGAAAAATATTATTCTATTATGATCTAAGCACTCTCGGATTTGAAATGTGTTAAGAAGTTGATTTACATGAAGTGACCTTGTACTTTTCTCTCAACCAAATTTATAATCAAGGTGATTATAAAGATTGAAGACTGATATCATATGAGATGAAGAAGCTCAAAATAAAAATAATACAAAGAAAACTTCAAGTAATTCATCAAACTTAGATGAGGTAAGAAAACTAATATATCTAGTTGTATTAAATTGGTTTAACTTAGGTTAATAAAATGAATTTAGAAGTGTGAGTGTGAAATCGGTAGCAAAACTCTCATGGTTTTGAGAAAAACATTTTAGAAACTTTGAGAGTTGTTTTTAGAAAGTGTGTAAGGAATTAATTAAAGGTGGAAATTTCAACCTATTACCCATTAATTCGTCTAACTTGTCTATATAAATGGGTTGAATACCTATATTAATTAATGTGGGTTCTAAATGAGTTAGATAATATAATTTATTTTCATTAAGCAGATTAATATTAATTATAAAAAGATACCCATGAGGTTGATTATTTATCTTTCTATTAAACAACACAAGTAATACAATTAAATAAATATACTAATATACCAAAAAATACACACACACACTAATACACCACTCATGACCTGTGGGTTGACCAATGATCCATGACCCGTGAGTCTACGCATGACTCATGACTCAACCATGACCTATGGCCCCTGGGTCAGCCCATGGAGCACGGACCATCCCATGGCCCACAGTCGATTCCGACCTATTATGTGTGTGTATTTTTTTTTATTAAATGTGTTTTAATTTTTGTATTAGTATATGTGTGTATTTTTTGTGTATTAATGTGTGTTTTAGTGTGTTAGTGTGTATTTTTGTGTATATTTTAATGTACTAATGTGTATCTATTAAGAATTTTAATTATTTTATAGGTTAATGAGTTTAACTCAATTTGATATAAATCCAACCCATTATAACCCATTTAATACANTTATTAAATGTGTTTTAATTTTTGTATTAGTATATGTGTGTATTTTTTGTGTATTAGTGTGTATTTTTGTGTATATTTTAATGTACTAATGTGTGTCTATTAAGAATTTTAATTATTTTATAGGTTAATGAGTTTAACTCAATTTGATATAAATCCAACCCATTATAACCCATTTAATACATGAATGAAAAATAGATTGAATTTATTTTAACCCAACCTATAACCAACTCAACCCACCCATATTCCACCTCTAATATCAACCCTTGGTATTTAGAAAGTTAATGAAGAGTCTTGACTTAGATGAGAAATTAGTGGGTAGCAATCCCTAAGAACTCTCCAAGTGCTCCAACGTTTGAGGAAAATAGACTGAGTATGAAAAANTGAATTTATTTTAACCCAACCTATAACCAACTCAACTCACCCATATGCCACCTCTAATATCAACCCTTGGTATTTAGCAAGTTAATGAGGAGTCTTGACTTAGATGAGAAATTAGTGGGTAGCAATTCCTAAGAACTCTCCAAGTGCTCCAACGTTTGAGGAAAATAGACTGAGTATGAAAAATGACAAACATGCGAAACAATGATAAACGGTTCTTGGCCACTCGAGAGGTGCACTATTCATGGCCTAGCCAGACAACATTTTTAATGACTATTGTTCTCTGAATGCTCGACACTGCTTTGTGAATCTTTTTTTTTTTTTTTGCTAGTCAATCAATTTCTATTTTTCTCTACCTATAAACAGAAGATGCCTTTTCTTGAGTTAAGGGAGACACTAAGGTTCAACAAAAGCTAAGAAAGGCCATCTAAAGGCTTATCCTAACATCCTTAACAAACTCCAAACTCTACTTGATCAATTTAGAGCCGTTGATTGGAATTTGAAGAGAGATCTTGTAGAATACAAAACTCACAAGTTGAAGTTCCTAGGTAGATCCCAAAGGATCAAGGAAGCTTCAAATTAAGAGAGAAAAAGGAGGATCGCAAAGGGCGAATCATGGAGCTTGGCTAGTCACATGGTGAAGTTAGTCGTCAAGAGCTTGTGGTGGATTCCAAATTGAATATTTAAGGGAAAGNCACAAAGGGCGAATCATGGAGCTTGGCTAGTCACATGAAGTTAGTCGTCAAGAGCTTGTGGTGGATTCCAAATTGAATATTTAAGGGAAAGAGCATATAACTATGTTATTGGTTTATCAAATTAATATTATTTTTTAAAATTAACACTAAATTAATATTTTATTTATTCCATTTTTTTTAAAATATTCTGTTTAATCTAATTAATGTTTAATTAAATTAAATTAATACTAAAAGAATGTTTTCTATTACTCTAAACTTATTTCATATGACCAAGGATAAATTTAACAACTCAAAAGAGAATAAGCTATCATGTCATACCCTTTTTACTTGTCAATAGCGACATTAGTTGACAAGGATAGTTTGTCAAACATGTATANTTAAAATATTATGTTTAATCTAATTAACGTTTAATTAAATTAAATTAATACTAAAAGAATGTTTTCTATTACTTTAAACTTATTTTATATGACCAAGGATAAATTTAACAACTCAAAAGAGAATAAGCTATCATGTCATACCTTTTTTACTTGTCAATAGCGACATTAGTTGACAAGGATAGTTTGTCAAACATGTATATAAAGATCAGAGGGAGTGTAGTGAAAATGACTTAAATTTAGAGAGTGTCAATGAAATTTACCCTAGATTGTTTGACTAATTAGACTTGTGAACATATATCATTTTAATAAATTAGTTTGGTTTTGAAAAGATCAAACAATAAACACTCCAACAACGATTTAGATCAATCACATTTAATCTAAATAAACAATGTTACTTGGACTTAATTAATTTTCTAACATAATCAATCTTTGTTATTGGATTGATAGTGCAATATACTGATAGTTGAAACACGCTACTAATTCAATAACTATGATGCATTAGATCAACAAATTAAATACAAATAAAATGAAAGATGAATATAAAGAAGTTGGTAGGGTACCTTTAGGGAATTTCTATGTTGGAAAGGAGGAGGGATTTTAATGGTTTGTTTGAATTGGGTGAATTGCACTTTGTACCTTAAATAATTTTAAGATTCTTATTTTTCACTTCAAAGAATAAATTTTTCACATTATACCCCTAATATATCAAAAGTGTTATAATGTGACTTTTCTGTTAGCTTTTCGTTAGTTTTTTTGTCAATATTAATGGGTTGAATTTTGAAGAAAAAAATAACGAGAGCTAATAGAAGGGTCACACTGCAATACTTTTAATGCATTGAGAGTACAATATAAAAAATTTAATTTTTAAGAGTATAAAGTTAGAATCTTAAAATTTTTTAGGGAGTAAAGTGCAACAAACCTGTTGAATTATATATCTTTACTACCAAACATTTGGTCAAATGATAAAGAACTCGAATTTCCTCCAAATAATGTTTGAATTCGAGTTTCGACAACTAAACATACTCTTTAGTGTTCAGAGCACTCGGTGAGACCTTATCTTCGACCCTAACGTAAGTATTGAGGGATCTCTTATAGATAATTATATAGTGTTAAGCGGCAGTAGTCCGTAACAGATATGTTGTGTGACTTCTGGGTATGTTATACCAAAAAATAAGTATTATATATTTTCAAGTGTGCTTGCTTGCAACAAGACAATATGCACAAGTAGGTCCCACGACGCAAATTGTTGTTCACACTTACAAGTTGAAAAACTGGCTGGCTATTGCTGTCAATCGGCCAACATGGTGGACATGTATACGCACATGATATTTCTAGAATTTAATTTTCATTTTCTTTGCCTACTTTAAGGTTTGGGTGAACCAATTTGACTTTGAATGAAATAAAACAGTGCTGTTGAGTAGAAGAAATAGCTTTTGATATCCTTGTCCTGGTAGTTCAGCTTATAAACATTTCTTGATGGTCAAGGGTTTTTAGTTTAAGGTTTCTTTCACTAGATGGTAATAATAATTTTATGTTCTTCAAACTTCAAAGGTCAATAGAAACATGTGTGTGAGAGAGAAGCCTAAAAAAGGAGTATCACGAAACTCTCAAAAGAAAAGAAACATGTGAAAAATCTATCTTTTTTTATTTTTTAGGAAGAATTGATTTCTTAATTGAGAGAATCTTGCAAGAATTAAAGAAGGCCAACTCGATTAGCCTAATTGATTAGTACGATAAAAGTTATCATTTTTATGAATAATTATTTCATCCATCGGTATATTTATAGAAGATACCCTCTTGTATATTGTAGCTCCCATTTTAATTCACGACGGTTTTGATGCAAAATTGAGAGAAATAAATTGAAGAAAATCCAAATATAAGTGGATGGCTGCATTTGGGGTATCAACTTAACAATTGTTTAGCAATTCTTGCATGTAGTCAAAAGATTGGATCATAGTTCAACGATAAGTTGGTGAATTGTAAGACTTCCTAAATCCTTCGATTTTGCAAATTTGATTGCGAATCTAGCGAGAGGATTCCCCAGCAAACATTGATCACGTAGCAAAAGATTTCAAGAATATGTTCTTCTTCAACTATATGATCCAGTGGATTTACCGGAAATGAAAAGAGTATCGAAAATTTTCTTCGAATTGTACAATATTTATTGAGTTACCTTTACAATCACTAAAAATATACTTCTAGCATCACATCATTATCTTCTACAACGGTCGATTCTCAACACATTTTCATCAACAAGCATTCATCATGAACAGATACATTCATCTTTGATGATAAAACGAAGTGGCTTTGTGTCTTGATTTGTTATCAAATGTGTTTAGTGACAATTTCTAGGTCATGATCAGCTGACAAAATTGTTTCGTGGCTAAAAGTATTTTACATCCAAAATTGAAGGTTTTCGCAATGTCAAAATGCGTCGCTAAAAGTTTTATTTTATTGCACTGATATAGTTCTCATTTCCCCCCCCCCCCCCCCCCCCCCCCCCCCCCCACAATGATAAAAAAAAAAAAAAAAAACACCCATATTACACATTTTTTTGTTAAAAGTTACCTATATTTGTTTAAGAGCTATTAAAATTATTGTTTGTCAATATTTAGCTAATATGTGACAATTTTATGATAAAAAATCATTAGCAATCTGGACGTTGGTTGCTTGAAGGACCATATATAAACACATTCTATACTTCAAGAACAAAAATGATGCAATTGAAATATTAGGGATCAAAATAATGTAATTAAAATATTGAGGACCAAAATGAGACAAACTTCATACTTTTGAGGACCTCTAGTTCAATTAACTCACAAAAATATGAATGAAGTTGAATTCTTAGTTCATAACGACCCATAGTAATTGGTTTTGTTCACAAAGAAACATATTCGAATTTTTGATNCCCCCCCCCCCCCCCCCAACACTAGTTTTAAAGAAGGAAAAACTATACTTAAATCCCCCAAGTTATGCTCCTATCTCTCATTACCTCCTCAACTATTACCATTTTCACACTACACGTCTAGTAATAGTTATTGATTTCACGTCATGCTTTTCAAAGTGATAGTGTATATTGTTAGAATTATAAAGAAGTTTTTAAAACTTTTAATCCAATTTTCAGTTACTATAGATCAATTGAATTGTAGATTTATTTAGCTATTGATTTCATGTGTTAAAATAAGTTTTAATGGGTTAGCGGTTACAAAGTATGATGGTTATATAACCATGCTTGTAATTGTCATTTTGGTAAGGGTTTTTTGCCTTCTACTTCTAACACCTTTCTTGTCGACCGTTGTCTATCTAATATTCTTTCTTATTTCTTTTGCTAACACTTTTTCTAGCCATCAAAACTTTATGTCATTTGTGTGCTCGTATAATTATATTCCCACAAGAATTTTTTGTATTTTGGCAACATACGATTCAAGTCAGGTTCACCATTTTCTTTCAGTGGGCGTGACCATTGAAGAGGTGCTGATGCGAGCGTCTGAGTTTGATCTTAGAATTGCTGGTGTTCGTCAGTACCCTCACGCGGGGAGGCTCAGCTAGGCCTGTCAAAATCAAACACGACACGATTAACCGCTGATTAAATGGATTTGGGTGAGACCTTAACAGGTTCGCGGGTTAAACAGGTTAACCCGTTTAATAAACGGGTCGTGTTCGGGTGAGACATGCTAATCCGTTTACAACCCGTTTACTCGTTTAAATAAAATAATAAATTAATAATTGTTTAAAAAAAATTAAACAATTTTTTTTTTAAGAACAACCACATAGAAAATATATAAAGCTATTTTTTCATAACCCTAATCTAATTTTGCAACTTCTTGAACTGCTGATGAGGGTTTGTTCAGTTGTTGCACCTCCACTTCCAGTCCGTTTCCAGCAGGCCCTCCATCTTTTGCTCCTCTCTTTTTCTTTCTTTCTCTCTCTCTCTCTCTCTCCCTCTTTCTCAGCGAGCTGCGAGTTGCGAGTTGCGATCTGAGTTAGATTTGTGAATCTTTGAGTAGATCTGTGTTAGATCTGAGTTGATTAGTTTAGTTGATCTTCGAGCAAATATTTGAGTCAAGACTTCGAACAGATCTGTGTTAGATCTGTAAATCTTCGAGTCAAGACTTCGAGCAGGTAAATCTTCGAATTAAAATTTTTTTATTTAGTGATCTGTGTTGGATCTGAGTTGATTAATTTTATGTGTAGAACTAGTTTCAGTTTGTTGGTGAGCTATGGAACCAAAGGATAACGTCCAGATGAAGATCCATAGATTCTTGACTTTGGTTTTCGGAAAGACCCATGAAAAAATTGTATTTTCATGGTAAGTAAATTATTTTAAAAAGCATAATTATCGGCTCCATTGTATTTTCATTATACGTGTCTTGTAGCATCAAACAATGTGTTTGAATCCAAATAGTTATGAGTCTTGTGACAGCATATATTATGTTGGATAAGATCCAGTGATTACTATGGGCTTTTTTGTGGAAGGCAAATTCGACTTGGTTTGCCAACTCTCATGCCTGATGTTACCAGATAAATAATTCAGTCGCTTACAATGTCCAAAAAGTGATTTACTTGTATGCAAAGCTTTAATTTTCCAAGCAGTTTTTGGCAGAGAAACCACATCCAGTTGATGATCTAAGAACTCCCTGTTCATCATTGGGTTAAGTCATGTTTCCTTGTTAATTTGTTATTGCCTTATTGGGTGACTGACTTGTTGAGCACATACTTTGTATCCTTGAATGAAGAGAAACTTGGTATAAGCTCTGTTTAGATGTGGATTAGGAATTGCAATGAAGGAATCTGTTTGACAAACACTTATTGGCATTGCTTCTTTTTCGGTCTGTTGTACTAGAAATGCTATTTTGTAGATTCTTGACTTTGGGTTTCTATTAGTCATGTACTGTAAACGTAAATGCAAAACATTAAGTAGAGAACTACACTTTGGTGCCCAAATAACCCTATATCCACATCTAAACAGTTTATTCTTAATAATGTCATGATCTTTTCTAGAGTCAGATATCAATTTCTATAGATCCAATGTAATTTTGTTCTTATGATCACAATTCCAAAGTACTTAACATGACTAAATGGAATGATGCATGTGATTATTTTTAGGAAATCAATGATCAAATTTCAATCATTTTTCAATTGTTTTCTTCGCAAATACTTTTCACTTAATCAATTTAACTATATTTTTTTGTCTTAAACAAATGGATTCTTCTGAATACAATATTATAATTTCTGATGAAAAAGATCAGGTCGGACATGAATCTAATGTAGTTGCAACTCCACCAACACAGACATCAACCGGTACAACTACAAAAAAAGG
Source organism: Ilex paraguariensis (assembly GCA_963454935.2). Lineage (NCBI taxonomy): Eukaryota > Viridiplantae > Streptophyta > Magnoliopsida > Aquifoliales > Aquifoliaceae > Ilex > Ilex paraguariensis. The sequence continues at coordinate 465,958 of CAUOFW020000725.1, read as the reverse complement.
TAAATCTAATCGTAAGCGACAAAAGACTTCAATAGTATGGAAATACTTTACAAAATTAAATGAAAAATATCCAGACGGCAAGAAACGGGTTGCATGTAATATTTGTGGAATCAAATATATATGTGATTCTAGTCATGGAACTGGTAACATGCATACACATATGAAAAAATGTGTGAAAAAAGACACTAGGGATATTGGACAATTACTTCTAAGTTAAGATCAAGGATCTATGCTAATGCGATCCACAAAATTTGATCCTGAAAAGTTTCGTGAGTTAGCAGTTGAGGCAATACTTAAGCATGATTTACCATTTCAATTTGTCCAATATGAGGGTATTAGAGCAATGTTCAAGTATGCTTATGAGAATATCAAGATGCCTTCTAGGAATACTGCAAAGTCAGATGTGTTAAAAATGTATAAGAGAGAGAAAAATAAACTTAAAATTGTGTTGGGTTTCCTTCCTGGAAGAATTTGTTTGACATCTGATTTGTGGACTTCTATATTGACTGATGTATATGTTTCTCTCATAGTCCATTATGTTAATCTTGATTGGAAGTTGCAGAAAATTTTTTTAAACTTTTGTCTCATGCCAACTCCCCACACTAGTATTGTCTTATCTGAGAAAATTTATACATTTTTGACTGATTGGGGAATTGAAAGGAAATTATTTTCTTTGATTTTGGATAATGCTTCTAGTAATGATTATTTTGTTGAGTTGTTGAAGAGTCAACTTAATCTTAAAAATGCTCTCTTGAGGGATGGTGAGTTCTTCCATGTTCGTTGTTGTGCACATATTCTTAATTTGATAGTCCAAGATGGACTTAAAGAAATTGATGAATCAGTGATAAAAATTCGAGAAAGCATCAAATATGTTAAAGGTTCATCGGAAAGAAAAAAGAAGTTCATGAATTGTGTTGCTCAAGTTTCATTAGAGAGTAAAAAAGGTTTTTGAGGAGATGCTCCAACAAGGTGGAACTCAACTTATATTATGCTTGACAGTACACTTTTTTATCGTTGTGCATTTATTCATTTATAGTTGAGTGATTCTAATTATAGACATTGTCCTTCTCAAGAAGAATGGAGCAAAGTAGAGAAGATTTCTAATTTGTTGAGGGTGTTTCATAAAGTTACTTGTTTATTCTTTGTTACAACATATACCACAGCTAATTTGTACTTCCCCTAAGTGTTCCTAATTCAACATACTTTGAAGGAGATTTTGACAGATAATGATAGTTCTATGAGGATAATGGGAAGTCATATGTATGCCAAGTTTGACAAGTATTGGTCAAAGTATAGTATGATTCTTTCGATTGCTATCATCTTAGATCCTCTGTACAAAATTCAGTTTGTAGATTGGGCTTATTCAAAACTTTATGGTGGTGATTCCTATGAGTTCAAGTGTGTTCAAGATATTTTATTTGAGCTCTTTGAATTGTACTTTGTCAACTTGTCACATGCTGTTCCAAGTACTTCAAGCAATGAGAAACAAGTTAGCGAGATGCATGGTCTTGATGATTCCGAAAGCCTTTTTCAGGTGAAATATAATTTAGTTTGTTTGAATTGAATGTGATCAAGGTAGTTTATTGTATATTCATAATTATTTTGTACAAAATGTAAGATTTTGAAAAACGTGAAAAAAAAAAGATTCTCCTGTTTTTCGATTGACTGGGTTGCAGTTGTATTTAATGAAAAAAGGCTTGATCGAAAGAAGGACTTGAATATTCTAACCTTTTGGAAAGGAAAACAATTTCGGCATCCTATATTATCTCGGTTGGCTTGTGATGTAATGACAATTCCTATTGCTACAGTTGCATTTGAATCTGCATTTAGTACTGGTGGTAGAGTTTTGAATAAGTATTGAAGTTCACTTTTGCCAGAAACTGTTCAAGCTTTGATTTGTACTAGAGATTGGATTCATTGGAAGAGTAGTAAGTTTGATTCTTTTTTCTCAATATTCATGGGATACTAATGTTATTTTTCTCATTATACTAATTCATGTGATCATTGATTCATTTATATTTTGTTTTGCTTAGTTGTAGATGATTCTAGTGATAATTCGGAAGGGGAAATAGATGATGATGTTTTCAATCAAAATATGAAATTTAATAAAACTATATCCGCTCAATGTTCTAATTCTATGTCTATCATTGATCATGACTAAAGAGAGGTAATGTCAAGTTTTTGGTACTTATCTAGTTATGAGTCTATTTAATTATTAATGTTTTATAATATTTCATTTTAATTTGTGTAGGGCATGGGAGTTTGGTTGTTAAATCTGCTCGTTGTCGTGGAAGTGGAGATTTGACATCTTTCATGGGATTTTGTAAATCATGGAATTGGTGTTTTTTTGAAATTGTGGTTTGTAGTATGATTGTTATTTCGGATTGTATTTATGATTTGTAATATGTTGTTATTTCGGATTGTATTTATGAATTGTAATATGGTTGTTAGTGGAATTTAGATATTTTAGATTGTAGTTTGTATTTTATAATATGGTGTCGTATGATATCTCTAAATATCACATTTATTTGTGCTAGTTTGTTAGTTTTATAAAGTTATATAACATTCTTAAATAAACAGGTAAATGGTTAAATGAGTGATTTACCGTGTTAAATGGGTTAAATGGATGGTAAACAGGTAAATGGGTTAAACGAGTGATAAATAGGTAAATGGGTCAAACGAGTGGTTTATCGTGTTAACCCGACCCAATCTAACCCAACTCGACTCGTTTAAAATTAGACGTGTTAAACGTTTATTAAACGTGTCGTGTACGAGTTTACATATTTTTCACCCGTCACCCGTTTAACCTGACACGTAACCATTTAACTCAACACGTTTGACACCCCGAGGCTCAGCTACTTTAGGATAGTGTTCACACGACTCTTGGACTCGCATGACAGCTCTTTCTAATTTGTAGTATCTATTTTATTCTATTTTAAGTTTATTATTATTTTGTGTTTGTTTATGTGATATTGATATGAATTTAGAATTAAAATTATATATAATTATGCTAATTTCCCTAACATATCACACGACAAAAATTTAGTTGTGGGCTAGTGTAAAGTCATTTCAAATAGTTAAAAGTGCAATACAAGAATTCAATAGTTGAAGTGGCTACATTATAATTTACCCTTTAGAGAATATATTTATGTAAACTTAGACCTAATTCCTGAGAATATCCCTTTCTCTAGATTATTTCATGCAAAAAGATTTAAAAAGATCTATGTTTATGATAAGCATGAATTAGTTACAAGCCCAACGCGTGTGCTCAAGCTTGGCACGTGAACCTAATACGTGCGCTTGAGCTTGGCACGTGAGCTTAGCCTCTTAATAAGAAAGCTTCAACAACTACCTAGTTGTTTGCTTGCCCATATCTCAGCTCAGGTATCCAACCAACTGTTAAACAATCTAATAAAAGAAAAATACAAGAGATAAGAAAAGAGGAGGTTAGAGTTTTATTGATACTGCATAATTCAATTGAATACAAAGAAGTGATTTAAGCTAAATACAAAGAGACTATATATAGGCTAAACAAAGAGAACGTAAAAGACTATTCTACCCTTAATAAACAAAATAACCAATAACCTAATATTTCTTAATATCTCCCCTCAAACTCATGATGCGGCAGCTACAAGCATCGAGAGTTTGCCAACTAGAAAAAAAAAACGAGAAATAGAATACAACTTGGTAAAGAAATCTGCAATCTGCAAAGAAGAAGAAACAAAGGGCAAAGTAATGGTGCCATGTTTGAGATGATGACGAGTAAGGTGACAGTCGATCTCAATGTGCTTAGTTCGTTCATGAAAAATTGAGTTGTGAGCAATCTGAATAGAACTCTAGTTGTCACAATACATAGGAGTGGGATGAGAAAGAGAAACTCTCATATCCGCAATTAATCAACGTAACTAAACAATCTCTTTGGTAGTAGATGTCATAGCACGATATTCTGCTTCTGTTGAAGATTGAGAAACAATATATTGTTTCTTGTTCTTCCAAAAAATAAGAGAATCACCCAAAAAGATACAAAAATCAGTAACAGACTTGCGATATGTGGGATCACTACCATGATCAGCATCAGAGTATGCACACAGCTTCAAGGAAGAGGTGGATGGAAGTAAAAGACTCTGAAAGATTGTACCCCAAAAATACCGCAAAATATGAAGAACAGCTGCCCAATGAACTGTAGTAGGAGAAGCAACAAACTGACTAACAACATATGCAATATCTAGACGAGTAATAGTGAGATATTCCAAGCTCCCAACAATAGTACGGTATAAAGTAGGATCTGACAAAAGTAAACCATCAGAAAAAGAATACTTTGCGTTAACCTCAATGGGAGTATCTACAGTCCTATTATCATTAAGTCTAGCTCACTCAAGAATATCTATAACATATTTCGACTGAGAAAAAAGATAACCTCTAGGTGAGCAGGCTACCTCAATACCTAAAAAATATCATAGAGAACCCAAATCTTTCATTTCAAACTATCTAGCTAACTCTGTCTTCAAAACTAAACTACCGTCAATATCATCACCAGTAATAATCATATCATCAATATATAAAGACAGAATGATACGACCTGCATCAGTGCACTTGACAAAAAGAGTAGAATCATGACTACTAGAAGCAAATCCAAAGGAAGAGATCACAACAGAAAATTTCTCAAATCAAGCACGAGGTGCTTGTTTGAGACCATATAACGCTTTCTTGAGCTTGCAAACATACCCAGAATCATGTGGAATACTAGGAGGGGGTGCCATATAAACTTCTTCTTAAAGATCTCCATTCAAGAAGGCATTTTTAACATCAAGTTGAGAGATATGCCACTGAAGAATCGAAGCAACCGCAATAAGAGTACCAATAGTAGTCATTTTTGCAACAGGAGCAAATGTCTCCTCATAATCCATACCATACTGTTGAGAGTATCCTTTTGCAACCAACCTAGCTTTGTATCGCTCAACAGATCCATCAAAATTAGTCTTGATCTTATACACCCAACGATAACCAACAACACTCTTACCAGGAGGTAGAGGAACCAAATCTCAAGTACCTATCTTTTGCAAAGCAGAAAGTTTCTCATCCATAGCTTACTGTCAAAGAGGATCAAGAATTGCCCCCTTTATAGAAAGAGGGCTTAGAGAGACAATGAATAGAAGCTAAAAAGGTAGTAAAAGATGAAGAATAACAAAAATAAGCAAAATCTGGTAACTTTGTGGACTTACGAATGTGTATGGATTGACGTAGAGGTAAATTAACAATCTCAGATGGAGCTTGAGGGACCATAGGAGAAGAGGTAGGTTCAGGTGTGCTAGAGAGTAAAGTGTCAATACCTGCAAAATGATCAGTACGAATTGGTCGAGTATAATGTAAAAGTAACGTGGTAAGAACATGAGAAAGGGTATTTGAAGTACTAGAAATCTGAGATGACAAACTATCAAAATCCTCTGAAAAAAGATCTATACGAATAAGATCAAATCTAGTCAAGCTATAAGTAGTAGATGGAATAGAAAAGAAAGGTATATGCTCGAGAAAAATAACATGACGAGACACATAAAGTTTCTGAGTTATTGGATCAAAACAATGATAGCCCTTTTTACCTTCACCGTAACCAAGAAAAACACAAATAGCAAATTGAGAGGATAACTTGATGCGTTCAACATGAGGACGAAGAACGAAACAAGTACAACAAAAAACTCTAAAGGAAGAATAATCAGGGGCATACCCATACAACTTTTTGAAAGGAGAAGCACCTAAAATATGAGAAGATAGAGTTGTATTAATCAAACCTACAACAATAAGAACAGCTTCACCCCAAAACTCACTAGGAACAGAAGTAGACAACAAGAGAGAATGAGCAGTTTCAACAATGTGCCTTTGTTTTCTTTCAGCAACACCATTTTGCTCAGGAGTATCTGTACACGAAGTTTGGTGAATAGTTCCATCTAAGGCAAGAAACTCATCAAATTTATTAGAAGTATTTTCCTCACCCAAATCACACCTAAAACATTTGATAACAGCAGAATGTTAAGTTTGGACAAGAGCTCGAAAGGCTGTATATATCTCAAAGAATTCAGAATGACATTTCATTAAATAAATCCAACAATAACGCGTATGACATAATATTGAGACCATCCTTTTGTGGCAATAGGAGAAGATCACCATACATCAGAATGAATCAAATCAAATGGAGAAGAAGAAACATAAATACTTCGATTAAAAGGTAAAGCTGAAAATTTTGCCAGTTTGTATCCACTACAATCAAAAATATCACAAGTTTGCAAATTTCCTAAAGCCCCTGTGGATGCCAAAAATCTCAAATGAGAAGACGAAACATGACCTAGACGAGAATGCCATAAATAAAAATTAGAAGAAGAAGGACTCAAACGAAAAGAAGATAAATCAACACTAGTAACAACAACAACTTGCACTTTTAACTCATCCAAAATATATAGTCCCCCCTTCCTACAGCTTGTCCTAATCAGTTTCTGAGACTGCAGATCCTGCACATAACAAGAAGAAGAGGAAAATATGACTAAATTACTAGAATCACATAACTGACTAACAAAAGCAAGATTTAATATGAGTTTCGAAATATGATAAACATTAAGGAGAGACAAGTGAGATGTGACAATAGAACCAACATCTGCTAAAGGCATAAGAGTGTCATCAACAGTCATAATAGGAATAAAAGATGAAAGAGATACAGAAGTAAAAGATGAAGAATCTAGAGACACATTATGTGAAGCACCAGAATCCAAGACTCATACAGAATGTGACATACTTGAAGAACTATGAGGCAACTGACCTACGGAAGAAGATGCAAACATAGCTTGTGGCTATAAGGAGAGAAACTTCTAAAATTGCTCAGCCAAAGTACTATAATCGGTGAAAGGACTTGATGAAGCCACTATTGCAGTATTAGACTGTGGTGGTTTGTAACCCTGAGATGGTCTATGAGCATTAGATTGTGACTGGTTGTCAGGCTTCCAAGCTTGAGATTGCTACTGCGATCGATTCTGCTGTTTTAACTTAGGACATTGAGCCTTTCAATAACCTTTCTGCTTACAGAAACTGCACTCGTCGAAGACAGTCCTTGTGTAAGGCTTATTTTGATTATTAGAGAATGGTTTAGAAGCTACTACTAGCACAGAAGGATTAGAAGTAGAAAGAATTCTCTTTTCAGAATAAGACTTAAGGTGTATTTATTTAGCCAATAACTCACTAACAACTAAGTCAATAGAAGGAAGTGAAAAACGATGCAAAATTGAACCTCGAAGTCCTTCAAAATCACTACGAAGTACCGTTAAAAATTGTACTAACCATTGCTGCTCTCTACGAGCAATATAGGCACCACATGCCTTTAATTCGGCCGATTCTGTAAGAGCCAATTGATCCCAAAGATCTGTCATAGCAGAATAAAACTCCTGAATACTCATATTCTTCTACTGAAAAGTTTGTATGTCATTCTCCAATTGATACTGCTTTGCAAAATTTGATTGAGTGAATAACCTTTGCAGATAATCTCAAACCTCTTTTGCTGTCTCATACTTTACCAACTGTGTATCTATAGAATGCTCAACAGAATTGTTAATTCAAGTAATAATTTTTGCATTGTCTGCTTTCCAAGCATCTATCAAAGCAGCATAACACTCATCAGTATTCTTAGGTTTCACAGAAGTTCCACTAACATATCCCCATATCTTTTTACCCTTAAGAAAATTTCTCATCACATAACTCCAATACGAATAATTCTTTCCATCCAACCTCACACTCACGGACTGAAGCGAATTGTCTCTTTCAGTAGCCATAATCAAAAAATAAAGAAAACCAAATTACAAAAACAGAATGAATCCACGTAAGCTGTGCTTGAGATTAGGTCTTGTCCCATGAAACTTTGCTTTAATACCATGTTAAACAATCGAATAAAAGAAAAATACAAGAGATAAGAAAAAAAGAGATTAGAGTTTTATTGATACTGTATAATTTAATTGAATACAAAGAAGTGGTTTAACCTAAATATAAAGAGACTATTTGTAGACTAAACAAAGAGAAAGTAAAGTACTATTCTACCATTAATAAACAAAATAACTAATAACCCCATATTTCTTAACACCAACCACCCGAAGAGTTATTCAAATTAGTTGCAAAGCTCTCGAGGGACGTTCCATTTTCTCTACCGACTTATTTGAAAAGTAGTTGATGAGCTCCAACGACATATTTTGGCTACCTATAAAAAAGGTCATACTAGCCAAAAACTAGGTAAGCTATCTTCTCATGCTATATACAATTTCTTTGTCATTACCAATTCTGGCTTTATCATAGGAGGGTCGACCATCGGAATCTCTCCAAAATCTTTGACTTTTTTTGCAAGAGCTCTCCGCCCGATTGTCAGATCATCCCCCATTACTGTGGTGAATCTTTTGGGATCAACAGTTTCGATCCTAATTAGCTTTGGTATAGTGTATTCTTTTCGAGAAGGTACTGTTTTCATGCCTTCTGGTCAGAGATAAAAAAGCTATTAAACTTTATAAAACGTATTGATAAAGCTGTAAGAATAGGTTTAATAAAAAAGTCGATGAGAAGACTCGTAAGAAAGGGTGAAGAGATTTTTTGCTTGGAAGAATAAAAGAAGATTGAAAAAGTAGCATTGGATGCTACTGTCTGCTCTTACTATGAGTGCTTCTTTAGTTTTAAGAGTCACAACATCCGCAAATTTTAAATTTTATTTTTTACCAATCAAAAGTAATCGTGTATTGTTTTTATATTTTATTATTTTTACTATGAATTATCTATAATACAAAATCAGACAGACTTTAAGAAGTTTATCCTAAAGTCTCAAATAGACTCATCTAACAGCTATCAACGATCCCTCTCAAAATCATTCTTATTGTATTGTATCTTTATGCACATGTTACCTTTAGTTACAAATAAATCAAGACAAAAAATTTTTGGCAAAATTTTCCAGCATGACCCGATTTGCCTACATAATGTTATCCTAAACACCTAAACACCATAGGAGAAGTTTTTTTTTTAGTTCAACAGTTAAGGGTGTCTTGAACAATTTATGTGTACCTCGACTAATCTCCTCCCTAATTTGATCAAAGGCAAATTATCTACGCTAGAATTAGGGTACTTATGAGAGATAATTTTTTATAGCCTGACCTCAAAAGATTGTTAATATTTAAACTCAAGACATTTAAATTTATAATTTATCTCCATTACGACTTGAGCTACGACTTCAATTTCATAACACAATTGAATGAAAGATTTGATTATATACACCATCTTACTCAACTTTGGCTTTGGGAAAGCAAGAGAACAAAGAGAAAAGGCTCACCTATGGTGGGGGCTTACCTATATTCCCAGACCAAGACTAAAAGGTCGAAAGCTATTGAACTTTCCTGGTCTAACTTCAGTGAGAAGAATCAATTGCTACAAGGGTGCTTTGTTTATGGGCTGCCTTTTTTTTAAGAAAAGTAAATCACAAACATACACAATTACTCATAAAAAACATATCTAAAGTCCAGGTTTTACGTGGGTACGAGAAATTATTTGTAAAAAACATTGCTAAAGTTCAGTTTTTATATGGCTACAAGAACTCAAATTTTAGATGTATGAATTTATGTTTTGTACGGATGATTGTGTGTTTTAATTTCATCCATAAAGTCTAAGTTAATGATTCATGGATGAGCCGGAGACAATGTTTCCTTCCACATCGTCATGCTTTAGAACAAAGAAGGTTCCAAGTAGTGAAACAAAGACTAGAAAACAATGTGACCTATTCAACATAGACTGTTGATAGTTCATAATTGTGCACACTTTGTAAGGGTCACTAGGGCTGGCCTCACCCTTCATATTTTTGTGTTTTTCTTTTTCATTTTCCTTCTTTGGCAAGCAAAGAAATGTGCACTGTTGTCTTGAGCTGACTCGTAAAAGGAAAATCACAGTTATTAGTTGACTAAGGGTGCAACTTGGATGGTTTATATAAGGCTCGGGTTAATTCCGAGTTTGTGAGTTTATTGTTATTGCTATGGTGTTTCATGTCACCCTATGTCAATTTTAAACGCCCTATGTTAGTGGATTATCCTAGTCATGACCTGATATCCACCATTTTCCAATGTAGAATAACCCATTATTTCACCATTGCCTTGTAATTAACACAAATAATACATTTTTTTGGGCATATCATCCTTTTGCTAATAAATAAAATATAAATTTGAGGTAATTGAATCATAATTCCCTTAAAATCCAATATTACATTCCCCTGGGAAAAGAGTTGTAGGATGGGCGCGTGAGATAACAAAAGTGAATTCAATGGGATAGAAAGTGGTTGATTGCCAGCGAGGATTCATCTCTCTAGTGTTGGAGGTTCCAATATCAACAAATAAGTTATAGGTCTCTCAAAGCATCTCCGACGGATGATCTAAAACACATAAAATCTTCAAATTTTAACTATTTAGATCAAAAATTTCATTCCAACAGAATACTCTATATTTAGAGTATCACTGTAGCGATATATAAATTTTTTTATAATATTTTCTCTCTTTTCCTCTCCTTTTTTTCTATTCTCTCTTTTTCACTATTCTCAAAAAAAAAATAATACAAAAGGAATAAGAAATAATATTTAAAAATAGTAATTAAAAATATAAAAAAATCTGTTAGAGTGTGTATTAAAAATGTAAATAGCTAAAATAGAAAATATTTTTTGTTGAATAACTAAAATAGTTTTTGCTGTTGGAGATGCTCTCACAAGATACATAAGTTATAGGTCTCAATATATCATAGAATGAATTTGTATCTTCTCTAATGTATATTCTCTTGATTTTATTTATTGTAGCATCATACATCTATTTGTACCTAAAATATAAAATTATAAGAATGTTCGATGCACCAATACCTGACAAATTGGGGGATATTAAAAAACAAACCACGTGATAGGATCTGAGAAAATATGAAAGATGGTTAGACACAACTTTATTTGAAAAAGGAATAACTGTCTGGGAGTTTCAAGTCAGATAATCGTCGATGGAGGTGAAATTGTCGAGGATAATAGCTATAAAAAGTAGAAAAAGAGAAAGTTGAGATACATATTCAAACCTCTACAAGACCAACGATCTGAACATTTTTAGGAATAATATTAAGTTAATTTTTAGGAAGTAGTTATTATTGTAAACAAAGACTGTTAATTTAGTCTTTCTATAGCTGAATAACCCTTTTATTGAATTAATAAATAGATTTTTTTTTATTAGTTCACGATTCTGTGTATTTATTGTTTTAAATTTCATCCAAAAAATTCCTGAAATAAGACAGTTGAACCTATCGCTAGTAATCACCTAAAAATTGTCTGTCAATTGAGTTTCCCTTATTGATAATAACAGATTTTGGAGCAACAATCTTTTTGCACGCTTAATGAGCCATGTAAGCTATCAATTATTTTCGTTTGTTCATTTATAATGTTGATACGTATCCTAAATTTATCGAATACTACACACATAATCTAAATTCACATAACAAACACCTTTCTCTCTTCTTTCCAATGTAGAAATCACTATTCGGCTTACTTAGCATCACACCAAGCCATTGGTTCAGCATCTAATGCGAGTTTAAATAAAGAAAAATATTATTTTGGATATAATTTGTTGATTTAATGCATTTGTTTGACATATTTTTAGATTGCGGACATGCCAAACTTTAGGTGGACTTAAAATTTAAACACGTACGATTTTACCTACTAGAATCAATGTAGGGTTCTAACAATTGTGACTGTTCAGACGATTCTAGTGAGGCATACGGTGATATCTAGGTTTTTTTTATATGCCTTCGAGCTTCAAAGACTTTGGATAATTTCATTGGTCAGTGGCGTGTGAACACTACTGAAAGTAAATAGTGAAAATGCAAAGTAACAAGTAAATTAAATTTGAATCTAAAAGAGGAATCGAACATTTAACTTAGTATTAAATAAAAGCAATAAAATATCAATGGAGTGACATATTATAGGAAAAAATAAAGATTGTTCGAAAATAAGGATTAAGTAAAAAGATAGGTTGGCTCAATGAAGAGTATTTGTGATTTGATCATGGGATTCCTTTCCAATAGGCTAGCTTCTGCTATTAACAGAAAGGACTTTCAACCGTAAATCCATCTTTTCTAACTCTGACTTGTGATCATGGTCCTGTTTCTTGAGATACATAAACATGTGCTAAAACGTTTCCAACTGACAACTCATGATATCACGTTTCTTGGTTTCTTGGGATTCCAAGAGTCTTATTTCTCTAATCGTCTTGTCGATAGTAAACTTTCACAGACTTCTTTATCGCCGTCATTCCTTCCACATGTCACCCTCAAATTTTGTTATTTTTGAGTGTAAATAACATCATAACTATTAAATTAGTAACGAAACTTAGTCAATTATAGAGTATATTGTCACTCCAATGATAAAGTAATTATTAGATCAACAAATTAAGTCCAAGTAGCATTATTCTTATACGAACTTCATTAAACATGAGAAATGTTTTTTGAACTTAATTTACTAAATTGATTTATTGACCTAATACATCACAACCATTAAATTAGTTATAGATTTCAATTATTACTAAGAGGCCCAGTTTCAATCTAATGATAATGATTTATTTAAATAAATAAATTATATAAATAAATTAGATTTAAGTAGTATTATTATTAAATTTTAGGAGTTAATTACGGTACCCAAAAAAATAATTCGGTATCATACCTTAATTACCACATTTGTGAGTGTTTTTACTATTGTTTGGTACCCAAAAATTATAAAAATAATTACTATAATAGTTGTAAAAACATCCACAAATAGGATAAATCACCTATAAAAATAATAATTTTTTTGTATAAAATAAAAGTAGTAAAAATAGTTACCACAAATGTGATAAAAACACTAATAACAGTGATAAAAATACCTATAAAAATAATAATTTTTTATTATAAAATAATCAATAAAAATTATAAAGACACTTATTAAAATAATAAAAATTAAAAGTACGATATCAATTTTTTTTGTTCGTCACCATTGTGAAATCCTACATTTTCTACTCATCTAGAATGAATGGTATACCATTGAAAATTTTCAAACAAGGGGGTTGTTTTTTGGGTTAATTACAAAATGTCTCATCCATGTTTGGGTCATTTTGCAATCAACTCCCTCAAGTTTTAAATTCGAAAATTTGCCTCCTCTAAATTTGAATAATTTTCAATTAACTTTTACCATTAGTTGACCACCATTAAAAATAACGGAAGTTTATTAAAATTCCAAAACTATCCTCATCTTAATATTTTATGTAAAAAAAAATAAAAATAAAACCTCCCTCCCCCTTGGTGAATCCACCTCCCCCCCTTTTTCCGGTGAATCCATCTCACCCATCGGTCCAAAAAAAAAAGAAAAAGAATAAGAAAATTCCATCTTCACCCATGCCAATAGATCTGCTAAAGCTCCCACAGTCCCTTCCCAACAACAATCCTTACCCGCAACAATCCTTACCATCAAAGACCAACAACCACCATGACGAGTATTTACAGTGGTGGTGTATTTTCGGTGAAATTTTTCAGTGGTTTGTTGTTGGGTGATAGCTGCGGTTATGGGTGGTCGTGTGATTGTGGCTAGTTGGTGGTTGCGATGGTTAGTGGTTGAGTGATTGTGCCTGAGTGGTGGTTGTGGTGGTTTATAGCTGGGTGGTGATTACGATGGGTTGGTGGTTGCGATGGTTTTTGGTTGAGTGATTGTGGCTGAGTGGTAGTTGTGGTGGTTGGTGGCTGCGATGGTTTGTGGTGGGTGATTATGGTTGGGTGGTGGTTGCGGTGGTTTATAGCTAGTTGATTGTGTCTGGTTGGTGGTTGCGGTGGTGGCGTTGGAGCATTTGGCTCGATTGGGCAAATGGAAAGGAAAAAAAAATGAAGATCAAAATAAAGGTTAAGAGTAGAAAAGTAATTTTAAAATTTTTGTCTAATTCATCAATCAACTTGCTAAGTTCGAAACTTGAAAGGGACAAATTGTTTAATTTTAAACTAGAGAGACCTAATTGAAATAAAACCTAAAATTCAAGGGAATATTTTGTAATTAACCCTTGTTTTTTTTCGGTCAAACCAAGTTTGCATTGGATGACAACTAAATTAGGAAATCCCACGCACCACATCACATTCCAAACGTTTCATTGCACGGGCTTCGGAAAAACAGCAAAGACGGTCTTCTTTCTTACCAACTAACGGTCCACTAAACGCCGTCTAAATCCCTTCGACTTCGACTACCCTACACCATTATAAAAGCGTTGATTACACGCTAATCCCAGTCAGAATTCATTTTTTTGCCCTTTTTACCCCTCTCTCCATTAATTTCCCACCTTATATCCCCCTCCACCATCATTTTCTCCACCCAAACACCCCCTCCCCTCTTTCTCCTCGCCGGACTATTTCATTTCCGGCAATTTAGGGTATCTTTTACCTGGTTATTGATCGAAGATTCATATGCTCTAACAATTTTGAATCTTTCTTCGGTGAGTTTTTCTTTTTTGAAGTAAAGCTTCGATTTTGTTTGTTTTTCTCGGATCTAAGAGAAGAGGCGACGAATCAAGGGTTTATAGACGTAGATGTCGAATACGTCCTCGTATTGGTGTCATAGATGCAACCGATTCGTTAGGGTTTGGAACCAGGAATCGATCGCTTGTCCCGATTGCAACAGCGGATTCATTGAAGAAATTGGAACTCCGAGTAGATCTGGTCTATCGGACTCACGACGACGTCGTTTCCCAGCGGCGGCGATGTACATGATGGGAAATAATCGCAATTCGGATAGTCAGAATTCGAGTCCAAGGGTCAGGAGAAGCCGGAGGACCGGCGGTGACCGGTCACCTTTCAATCCGGTCATCGTTCTTCGTGGACCGTCGGATAATGTTGGCGAAACGGGTAATGGGTTTGAATTGTATTATGATGATGGAGCTGGGTCGGGTTTGAGGCCGTTGCCGGCGACTATGTCGGAGTTTTTGTTGGGATCGGGTTTCGATAGGCTTTTGGATCAATTGGCCCAAATTGAAGTGAATGGAATTGGACGAATCGATCATCCACCGGCTTCGAAGGCGGCGATTGAGTCATTGCCGACAATTGAGATTGTGGAGAGTCATGTAGATATTGAATCACACTGTGCTGTTTGTAAGGAAGCCTTTGAATTGGGTACGGAAGTTCGCGAAATGCCGTGTAAGCATTTGTACCATTCTGATTGTATACTTCCTTGGCTTGCTTTGCGCAATTCTTGCCCTGTGTGTAGACACGAGTTACCAACGGATAATCGAGACTCTGGCGAATTGAATAGAGGGCAAATTGAACAAAATGTGGGGGCAAATGATGATGAGACTGTTGGGTTGACGATATGGAGACTGCCTGGTGGTGGGTTTGCGGTTGGGAGGTTTTCTGGAGGTAGGAGAGGTGGGGAGAGAGAGCTTCCGGTTGTTTATACTGAGATGGATGGTGGGTTTAATAATAATGGTGCTCCGAGGAGGATTTCTTGGGCTTCTAGAGGGAGTGTGTCGAGAGAAAGTGGTGGATTGAGGAGGATGTTTCGCAGTGTGTTTGCTTGTTTTGGTGGGGCAGGATCTTCAGCTTCCAGATCAAGTTCAGGTCCTAGGATGACTAGAAGTAGTAGTTCTTCGTCATCATTTTCTAGCATGCCCTCGCGGGGGCGCAGGGCTCGGGCATTTGAAGTTCATAATGAAACTAGGAGATGGTGATTTTTATGGAGGATTTTGAACGAATCTTATCTGTTTTCTCCATGAGTTTGCCTGGCTGATACTCTGATTAACCAAGAATGTTTGGTATAGGGATGATTTTATGTGGAATACATAGTAATCATTCATTGTATATAGTCAGGAATGAGAAAGAAATGCAGACCACTTATGTTCAATTTACATCCTGTCTCGGACTTGGGCAGTGGTATATGTTTAGCAACTGAGCCCTAATGTGACCAAATGAAGAAGGTAATGAAGCAGATGAAGGTGACCTTAAAGGAACAGACTTTAGTGTTAGAATTGGCTTCTCGGAAGCGGGGAGGTACACAGTCGATTGTTCTATAGTGCCTAGAGTGCATGTGGGCTTATCTATTTTTTTTTAGCTTTAATTTGCTGTCATTATATTCAGTAAGTTATTGTTCAGAAATATGATTTCTATTCCACTTGTGAAACTTGTTCATTTATTGTCCCGAAGTATTATTTCTATTACACTAATGAAGTTTGTTCATTTGTTGTTCAGAAATTTTGATTTCTATTCAACTTGTGAAGCTTGCTGCATGAGATGTTACTCTATCTGTCTCTTTACAAACATATATTATCGTCATTTCTTATAAGAAATTTTTAATGCGAGCTAATGGGTTCATTGATTGTATTCTCGTGGCGGACTCTCAATAAGAGTTTAGTATGACAAAGGAAATTACAATGCTGTAAAAGGTAGGCCAATTTCAGTGTGTTAGAAACTTAGAATACTGTTTTGGTTCTGATGTTGTTCTGTGTTTACCAAGGGTGGAGAGCTACCTTAGTAGACAATAATCGTCAGGAGGTAAGTTCTTGTTCTCTTACTATTCAAAAGGCCCGTAAAAGTTGGATCATGTGAGAAATTGTACCATTATTTGATTGGCTTGAATTTTGTGAGCAAGCTGATGGGAGTAGCTGCCAAATAAGGTATTCTAAATTGTCAGTATGGTTGAAAGATTTAGATTTAACAAGATTGGGGATTTTAAACCCCAGAAAGGTTTGAACCCCAAGTTCACTCTATGGAGGAAAAGAGCTTCATGAAGCTGCCTTTCCAGATGAAGCCTACTGGAAAATGGAGAGAGAAATGTGTTATACTATAGAGGAGATTTTTCTAGTCATTTGGGTTGTACATTTTGGATTGACAGCCATTGGTGGTTTGATTAGGATGATTATGAGAGAGATGGATTTGCATTGGTTTGCTACGCTCATATGCCTCGATCAATGACCCGCCAAGTTGTTGATCGAGGTCAGTCTCTTTTATACTAATGTGGGCTCAAGTACTGTTACATAGGTTCAATTATCTAGATTTCTACTTTGTTATGCTTATAGTATGCTCAATGATTTGATTTTAGAACCTGATTTTGGGCTGCCGATGTTTTAAAAATAGCCGAAGGAGAGGAAACTGCACATGCAGGATGTACTCTTTTATTTTCCCCCTTTCTCTATTGAAGGTAGAACATTTAAATGGCTTGCATTTGAAGGAATTTACTGAAATTTCAATGGTACAAAAATGAGAATTTGATTGGGATTTGTTAGATCCTTAGCTTGCATTTGAAGGTAGTTATGGGAAGAACAATTGATAATGTAAAATTTGCTTGGGCTGAATTTTCAGCTTGTCATTGGTGGTACTTTAATGACGGGTTCGACCATCTAAGGTCAGTAACTGTGGCTCAGATCGAATATTCTGTGGCAAGTAAAAACCTTAAGATAACATTTTCGAGATTTCTATACCACCCTTCTCCAATAGCCAAAAAAAAAAAAATTGCATTCGGGAAACATACTCGTACCACCTCTAAAACAAGGAAAAGAAAAACCTGAGTTTATTATCCACCTATAATTGATGGTGTAAGCGATTATGGTAACCAAATGACCTCTTCTGTGTCGCGTGAGATAATTAGTTTCCTCTTTACGTAAATGCGGTGATGGGGACCCTTCTCACGTACGCTGATGTTGAACGACTCGGTCGTGTCGTATCGTCACTGCAGACAAATTATGGAAAGAGAGTGAGTCATACCTGGTGCCTAACTCTGTCTGTTGTCTGTTGTGACGGCTCCTTTGATCCTAAATCTTCATCGGCTGCATGTGGAGTGGTGCACTGTAAAAATGATGGTTCTCTTTTATTTGGTGCTGCAAAGTCCCTTCCTGCAGTGTCGCCCCTGGTCTCTGAAGCTGAGGCTGTGCGCCATGCTTGTCGGATGGCTGATGCTCTAATGCTCTCAAATGCCACAATTATGCATGATTATCTTACTATTATCAAGCTTAGCTCTACGGAGGATGTTCCCCCTTGGAAATTAAAACTATTATTGATGATATCAGAATTTTTGCTAGGTTACATAACCGTAGTTTTTTACACAAGTCTAGAGCCTATAATAAAACTGTTCATTGGGTGGTAGTCGCTAAGCTAACCAATTCCTTTCCGTTTGATTGGTTAGACTCCCCCCCCCCCTCTTGAGTTTCAGGCTTCTCTTTTATTTTGACTGTAATTTGAACTTTCCTACTTAATGTACTATTTCATGATCTTGTTCTGATCAAAAAAAAAAAAAAACTCTGTTTGTTGTCAGTGTTATGGCATATCTGTTAAAAGTTAGCACAGTTGTTTAAGATGAGTTGATCGAGAACACAAATTTCATATGAAACAAAAGCTAGTCTAACCAATAGAACTCACAGATTCAAATATCAACAATATTTGATATGAGTTGTTTCTTTTTTTATTCTATTTTTTATAGGGAGAATCCTTCGATCCACCCTTCATTTAGACTCATAGTCGCAACCAAATCTCAATTGCAGATAATCATCCGATAATTGCTTGCGTCCATCCCTTGGACTTACTTAGGTTTTATGTAAGTCCCTCCGACTCGACTCAAGCGTCGGTTCAAAACGTGTAGATTATGCCACATCTTATGTTTGACTATTGAACCAACTTTTGCATATTATCGTTGTCTTTTTTTATAACTTAGAAAAAAAAAAAGAACGAATTTTTCAATTTCTAAACAATTAAGGTGCAAATGCATCAAAATTCTTATTACATTTTTTATCTTAAATTAATGTGTACCATTGGATCAATAGATCAAATAAGTTTTCACTAATTATTCAACCAATCTCAATCTACCACATCATTTAAAATCTACAATTTAATAATAAAAGATTTTATCGACATAGCATAATTCTATCATCACACCTACCCATTACACAATTAGGTTATCCCCCATGCGGTGGGCCGACCCATAATTCGCTGAGCTGTCAGACTAACTGGCCAACGGGCCAGCCTATGGGCCATATACCATGTGCCAAACTCCTAGTTATATTTTAATATTTTCTTTGATGATAAAATCTGTAGTCTTTAGACACAAACGTTTTTACCAAAATAAAAAAATAAAAATTCATAACCAATTTACATATATTCGTATCTTGTTTACTGAGTTTGTACTGATTTTATTTATTTAAAAATTTTATTTTATACAAACACAAATAAAATTCATATAAATTCTAATTTCGTGTTGAATTTAGGAATAATGTTGCCACGTTTTTGCAAAAAGCTCATCTATATAATAAAGTAGAACGGTTTTGAATTTAAGAGACAAAGAGTGACTGAGATCCTTTTATGACAAAAAAAAAGACATCATCCAACGGATGGCGCTATCCCAAACTGTCTTGAGCTATTAACGTCTCAGATCGTTTCGATCCAACGTACCACATTAACTCTTAAATTATTTTTATCCCTCAAAATTTTTAGTTTCTAAAATTGAACCCCTACATTAAATTCACCAATTCAATCAAATTCGAGAATTAAGCGATCTCTCATTCCTCAACTCTGACTCTCTCTCTCTAAAATACAGATTATAACTGTTATCATTATTTTTTTGATTTTATTTCCTATGTTAAGGATCACTTTCTATACTGAGACATTGACTGTCTGTCACACTCTCATCTTTCATGATTCTCTTTTCAAACTAAAACACATGTCTCCCCAAAAATGTATCCTAATACAGTTGCTCTATATCTTTTCTATTCATATCACACACACATCTTTATTGTACATATATATAGTACAAAGATCGAAAATATACTANTACTCTCTATCTTTTCTATTCATATCACACACACATCTTTATTATACATATATATAGTACAAAAATCGAAAATATATTATATCTACATGTTATATCTAGGGAAAGTTTTATCTAAACACTATATAGTTGAGTCAAAATTCAATGACAACTCCTAACAAAATAACTTTTATCTCTATCAGTAGATAAAATAATGATTTAACTAAATAGTTTGTGAAAATACTAAAATTATCTTTTATTATGTAAATAGACTAAAATGTTATCAACTCTTTCTCCATTATATATGTGCTAGCCAGCCAACACACATAATTTCAGTCATTATATTATCCCAATATTTTTTTTTTATTTTAAAATGTTGTATTATAACTTTATTATAATATTATGCATTATTTTATCACTCATTTGGTTACATAAAAAAGGTTTTATAATTTTTAAATTTTTTTATCATAATAATTTTTGTGGTTAAAAATAATTTTTTTATAATAAAAATTACAATCGATAAAATCAATGTCAAAATCTCATCTATTTCTAATTCCTCTGCTATCATATCTTATTTACAACGTCGCTCGACCGCTCCTCACATATAATACTTCATATATAAAATTTAAAATTATTTGATAAAATTCAATATTAATTAAATAAATTTGATCTTAATTTTGATAAATTTAAATATTAATTTAGTTTTAATTTGATAAAATTAAATATTAATTTTACTATTAATTTGATTGAATTTAATGTTAATTGAATAAATTTGAATGTTCATTTGATGTTAAATTAAAGAAATGACTTTAATTTGATAAAGTTAAATTTTAAATTATATTAAATAGTTTAATTTAATAAAATTGAATGTCAATTTGATGTTGATTTGATAAAAATAAATAATAACTTAATATTAAATTAAATAAATATTATTAATTTGATGAAATGAAATATTAAATTAATATAACTAAACACTAATTTGATAAAATTAAATATCAATTTTGTGTTGATTTGATGAGATGAAATGTTAATTTAGTTTAAATTAAATAAAGAAAATTAATTTGATAAAATTGAAGATTAAATTGATCAAAATAAAGGCTAATATAATAAATTAAAAGGAAATGCATTGAATTTCAGAATTAAGAGATAGTGTTGTTAAAGTTAGGTCTATTTACGAGGAGTATTATTAAAGTTAGGTCTATTTACGAGGAGTATTATTAAAGTTAGGTTTATTTACAAGGGTGTGGATAAAATTTACCTATAAAATACTCGGGGATATTTTTATAAATCAATCATCGCCATTGACGATGTAACTCGAGAATCACTAACAGTGAGTGACAACGAAATTTCAAAATCAGAAGGAGATATCATTGAATTTAGACCTAACTACAAGGGATCTAGATGAAATTTTACCTGATATCTATACAAATATATATAATAAAACACATAAGAAGTTGAATTAATTTGTAAGTCCCCTATATTGCTGTACATTTTCCCCTATACTGCTATATAAAACACATAAGTCTCCTATACTGCTATGCATTTTCCCCTTAAAATCATCACATCACTCATTTCTATTACATGCTCAATCATTTAATATTTGATTAATTTGTAATTTAATATAATTTTTATTTCAGATATTATCCATACATGATAATATAGATTTGTTAAAAAAATTTATCGAATTTCATATTTTGAGAAAATTTTGTCAATATCTTTAGAAAAATAATGGGTAAAAATAAATTTTGAATGATTTAATCAAATAAATAAATGAAAGAAAAATTATTATTTAATATAAGATATAGATTTTTTAAGACTCAATTTTTTTGTTCTATCGTGCCTTCAGGCACGGGTAATGACTAGTATAATAATATTACATTATTTGGTCTTAATTTTTATTATTTTAATCAATTTAACATTACTCATAAATTAGGGGTGTCAAAATATAACATAACTCGTGAACATGATGAAAAATTAAAGGTTTGAGTTTTTTTTGAAGCCATTCGTTTCGTAAATAAATGGATTTCACACAATCTGATTAATAAATAAATATGAATGAAATTTATAAAAAAAATTTTAATTATACATAATTTATATAATTGGGTATGATTCGTTTACATATCAATTATATATAATTTATATATAATATAAATTCAATATAATATAATTTATTAGACATAAATTAATAAATATATTTAATGTAATAAAATATATTTTGACACAAAATCTATTGAGACCTGTCACGATTTTGTGTCACTTGACAGTTGACACGATCCGATTAATAAATGAATTGCGTATGAATGAAATTAATAAAAAAAAAATTAATTATACAAAATTTATATAATTGGGTATGATTCGTTTATATATTGATTATATAATTTATATATAATATAAATTTAATAAAATATAATTTATTAGATATAAATTAATAAATATATTTAATATAAATAAAATATATTTTGACACAAAATCTATTGAGACCTACCACGATTTTGTTTCACTTGACAATTGACAAGAATGACAGGCGTGTCAGACATAAAACCCAACAACATGTCCGACTCAACTCTCTCCCTCTCTCTCTCTCTGAACTAGTACTGACAACCTCAAGCTGATCCATCCGCCATTATCCGCCATTATTCTAATTACTCTTTCTTTCGATCATTCATTTAGGTGATCTTTCTCTTTCATATTCAATTATATATAGGCACAAGAATTCTATCTCTATTTGCTTGGAAATATTGTGGTTTGAAACTATACGAATTTAGGGTTTTCCTTCATCATTTTCAAGCTAGATTATATCAGCGTGGATTGCGTAGTGTTGAACTATCTGTTTGAAGCGTATGCTAGAATTGTTTTTTCTCGGGAAAATTTTGTTTTGTTTGTTACCTGAGAAAATTTGTAGGTTAGCTATTAAGGAGGTGAAATTTGTGTCTCAGATTTGGGAATATAGAATTATTTATTTGAAATATTGTAAAATCTGAAAATGTGGACATTATAGAGGAATCTTGACCTTTTGCCTTTTTGTATTAGGGTCAATCTAGAATTAATTGGAAAGTTCTGTTAAGTGAGCTACAATGGAACGTTTGAATTTATAGCAAAATTATTTGTTTATTTTTTAAGATGTGCCGTTTTGATCTCTGGTAATAACTGTCCTTTGGTGTGGTGAATTGTAAAATTATAGGACGATTTGGTTTGTTATTTGCATTGCCTTCCATTTTTGGAGTGTTTTGTTTACGCTGTTTTGTTTGTGTCACATGAAAAAGGATTATGATGCCTCCAAATCTGAATGGGATGTTGTAAGGGCCCAAATGATGTACATGAATTTGAATCAAGTTCATGGCTCATTGTGTTGATGTATATTTGAATAAGCTGGTAGCTTGTTTAATTTGTCTTCTTCGTGCATCGTCTTGAATAAATTGTGGAAAATAAAAAACATCTAGAGATAAGGAATGGTTTAAAGTTGGCAATACTATTCTAAAAAAAGTTGGCCAGTGCAAGAATCTCCCACCATTGCAAAGTCCGGAGGATTAGTTTGTCTTACCTTGTGCGGAGAGGCTATTTTTGTAGCTCAAAACCATCACACCCCAGTCACAATGGTCATTGAAATATCTAGACAATTACACCAAGGCCTGGAAAATTGTGCCAAAGCCCATCCTCATGCATTTGCCAATCTGTGGATTGGTATTGCTCCGGAAAATCGTATACATGGAAAAATTGAACACATTGATAATTCTCCCATGCTCCCATTGGCACATTTTGTTTGTGCATGTGTGGTTTAGGATCTAAGTGTGTGTTACGTAGACTAGTAATACACTACTAACAACCATTGGTTTGAGTTGTGAGAAAAAGTGTACTGGGTTATGATCAGTTGATAGCCATTAGTGATGAATATTTCAATTGCCTCCTACGTTATAATTTCCAAGCATGAGTTTTTAGATAACTTGAAATGACAATGTAGCTGGTGAAGGTAGTACCCATTTTTATATGGACAGAAGGTCTAAGAAGATAAAAGTATAGGTTGTGCTTTGTTTTATTTCGGGGCTTCTAGTTGGATGATTTTATCTTTATTTTTTTTTGGAAACATTTTTCTGAAAGGTGTTACTTCCTTGTAGACAACTAAAGAGAACGGGTATTACATTACTCATGATATATATGTTTTTTTTTCCTTGCTGCGTGCATCTTTGTATGATTAGGGTTGCAATTGCAACTCTCCTTGATTGTTTATGGTGTTCTTTAATTCTTATAGCCGTTGGACTTAGACCTCTATTAGTGGTTCACTATGGGAGGTAGTTTAATTTCGAGGGCGTCCTGCCATAATTTTTCCTCTATCTTCTTTCAAAGTATTTATCATGCATTTTCATGTTTGGTTTGGATGGGGGGATGGGAAAGTCGGAGATGGACTTTTCATTCCTTTGGAAACGAGAAGTTGTTTTCCTTCATTGTTGTTTGATAGAAATGAAGGAAAATAGGAAAGATGGATTTTCTATTGTTTTGTTTGATATGAGAAAGGAAATGAAGGGAAAACATCATCTATTTCCTACCATAAATGCTGATATGAATATGCTAGATGCCATCAAGTTCCAATTTATCTTGGTGACTTTTGTTTTTGGTAATTTGCTGATTATTGAAGTTTATGCAGGACTGATTTCATTTCCCTGGGGCACACTGCAAATAAACAATTCTTTCCACTAATATAGTTTCTGTAAAAACTCAAAAACCATGAGTTTTGTTTTCCGAGGTACTAGGGCAGATATAGAAACTGGATTTCCAGGATTTATTCCTGAGCGGCGTGCAGTGGTATTTCCCTGGGTCTCAGTAAAATTGACTGTATGATACTGTATATGTTTGCCGTCTATGATTCTTGGGAATTAGTGTTATAGGCTTATAGCTTTTCAAATAATCTAACAGTCCGAATGTTGTCTTGCTGCTTTTCATCAGCGTGTTCATGCAGCTCGGCCAGTTAATACTAATTCACTTGCTTTCCTCGTAACGGGTACTCTTGTGATTATCCAGTGCTTAGTTACTTTTGATTTTTACTCTTTCCTGCAACTTAAAAAATATTTGTTGATGTAACAGTTCTCTTGTTGTTCATGATTCTAAACTCCCACCAAATGTCCCCCAACTTTCTGGTATTCTCACCGCTGGTTATGACATTTTTGCTTATCTTCGAAAGTACATTTGATCTATAAGCAATCTAACTGATTTTTTTTAAATCTCTGTTGGTAGCTCTGGCTGGTGGTTGGTGTCTTTTTTATGGCAACAAGCCTTAGGATGTATGCAACTTGTCAGCAACTGCAAGCTCAGGCCCAAGCTCATGCTGTTGCAGCCAGTGGCCTTCGTGGTCACACTGAATTACGGTTGCATATGCCACCATCCATAGCAATTGCAACAAGAGGTCGGTTGCAAGGTCTTAGACTACAGCTTGCACTTCTTGACAGGGAATTTGATGATTTAGGTATGGATGCATGGAAATCTTTTCCTTTACCTACCTTATGCTAAAGTGGAAATAAACTCGTGTTTATGCCTAATTTGTCAATACTGTTCACTTGTCTACAGGTGTGAGGTTTCATTGAGGTATAATTCGAAAGTAAGTTTCTTAATTGAAATTTATTCTTATGTGCAGATTATGAAACTTTGAGAGCACTGGATGCTGATAATGTTCCCACAGCTCCTTCAATGACCGAGGAAGAGATAAATGCTCTTCCTGTCCATAAATACAAGGTTTCCGGCAGTCAAAGGTTTGTCATAATGTTTTATTTGTTGGGTATCTTCTTTCTTCATTGGTGCCTGTAGTGTATTTTTTGTCCATCTATTTTGTTAAATTGAACATTAAATCATTAATTAAATGCAGCGAATTATGGACCCTTTTTCTGTTTTGGGAAGCTTAAAATATTGACTTGCTTTTAAATTCATCATCCTCTTATGTCAACTTTTGTCTGGTTAGCTAGTAGCTCCATTGGCAGCATAGGCCTGTTTTCTGATATGCATCTTAATCATTTATTACCCATTTCATTTGGTTCTTGATAACTATGAATGGTTTTTCTGTTATTGGAAGCTTAAAATATTAACTTTTTTTTCAGTTCATCATCCTTTGCAGTCAACTTTTGTCTGGTTTGATTAGTTCGATTGATATCATAGGCCTGTTTTTTAATATGCTGCATAATCATCTCTGGAAAGTACATCTTAATCTGTTATTGACTTTTTTGTTTCTTGATAATTATGTGAAAATATAAAGAGAAAATAGGCCATTCAAAGCAATGAAGTGTAGTTGCCCTGACAAAACCGCAAGCACACCTTTTCCTCATTAGCAACAAAGGCATACCATGCACAATGCCTGTGTCGACATTATCATGACCTCTGTTCTTCACATGTCCAGGTGTACATACAAGCTTCCGTGTGTGTGTGAGAGAGAGATCAAAGCATTTTCTGTCTTTTAGTTTATTTTGTTGCCTCTCTACATGCGGCATGCATATTGCTTCATTATCTCAATATCCAGGTAAATTGAGGCAGCTCCGAATTGTTTTCTGGTGTATAATTTTCTAACTTGCTTCATGCTATATTTCGATTTGTCAAAATGTCAGCAGGTTGCAGATAGTGTTGTCCCATAAGTTTTGAAAACTCCAGGAGGGTTGTCCCATTGGTTTTGGATTAATTCTGAAAACGTAATTTTTATGTCTGGCTTTAGGAATCAATATGTACTTGGAGATTGTTTGGAATCACCTGGGACATAATGGATCTTCATGCTTGTTTTCTTAACAGTGCTGGCTCACCAATGCAACAGGCTTCGTCTTCAGTATCAGCATCAGCTGAGGTATGCTGCTACGTTTTATAATGCTCTAATATAGCTACACTAGCAAAATTATGTTTCAGCGGCAATGCTACTTGGTGGTTATTTTTTCTATGTTATTCAGATCGAGCCACAGACAAATTTTTCATATCTTGAGTGTTAGACAAGATCCACTTGCTACACGACTTCTTTTTACATTTTGTTAGTGTAGTTTTAAATTGTGATGGTGCTTTTATGACTACTTGAAGGTTGTTTCACACCAAAATTCTTTCATTTTGCTCTCGTGAATGGTTTTACTGTTTTTCATGTTGCTGACTTTTTTGTGTACTTAATTGTAGGTAAAAAGTAGGTAGAAACAGAGAAAAAAATGTAAATTTTTGTCATGTAACCGCTGCTAACATTGATGTTTGGATTAGGATTCTGTGGAAGATTGTCTCCATCTCATTAAGTATAATAAAGCATATTTTTTACAATTAGAAAATATCATAAGCATGTTTATCGAAACAGTTCAGAGCAGGTCTGATTTTTCAGTTTGATTGTTCATCATCTTTGAAGCCTTGCTTGTATATCTGGATCATGTGTGAGAAGGTTGAATGTTAATGAGCTCTAGACCCACAAGACTTGAGTAATGCGAAGTTTTCCTGATGATGGTTGTGCACTTGTTGTACTGAAGATTTTGTTTGTATCAAAAGAAGTAACGAAAAGGAAGGTTGACAAACCCATTGGAAGAGGTTGAAGGAAGCAAGTCTTAATGTTCTGCCTGCTATCTATCTAACTATATCCATCACCATAAGGGCAGAAAGAAAGAAATTTCTGGTTCTCTTACAGTTCATCAAGAGTGAGATGACGACTCCCACGTTATAAGTAATTGTGAACTTTTGTTTGACTAAATTAACCTTTTGTGTTAGTAGCGCAAACTCATTTTTGGCTTAGGAGTGGAATAATATGCAAGCTGATTGTTGCTATATATAATATTGGAACCATGTATATTTGCGGCAAATCTGATTCCAGATACATTTTGCCTTTCTAGTGCTGTATAATACGGTGTTTGCTTGTGCCCTTCCAGACTGGCACGTTACACTACGCATACATGCAACATGAAGCAAACTTATTTATCTTTAATCTCATTAGTCGTTTGTTTCTCAATTTTGAACTATTCTTTTGTGGTGTGACTGCACAACATATTCTCATATTTTGCTTCCTAGTTTATTGTTTTGTTACTGGAAAGTGCCAGATTTATCCTTTTCTTCTAAGCAGAAAAAGCAAGAGACTGCCAATGGGGGCACGAAAGCCTCAGAAGATGAACTGACCTGCAGCGTTTGCTTGGAGCAAGTTATTGTGGGAGAACTTATCCGTAGCTTGCCATGCTTGCATCAGGTTTATTCTCTTTCCGACGGTGAATTCTACTCCTTTGTCCCTCTGTTTGAGAATTTGTTTCTGGCAGTAGGAATTAATTGCATATGGACATATAAATAACTTCTGCAGTTTCCAACTTGGCAATGCCCTATTAAGTGATCCAATTATTGCCTTTCTGTTGTGGAGGAGCATTTTATTAGATTTATGCTCCCAGATACTCAGCGAGGAGCTGTGTGCTTTAAAGAACTAAATATTTTTGCACTTCAAACCAGTTCAGAAGACTTTAAAACAGTGTTGCATAAGGTGTATATGTGCAAGTGCTTAGATTATGTTTGGATATGAACTAGTTATTTTTTAATATGTCCACCCTTAATATCGTCTATTTAACATGCCAACAAGCCTGAGTTCACTTGTTTTTTGGTATTATCTTCCCTTGACATAAAGTTGGCCAAAAAAGTCCTCGTCATATTCAATTATATTGAACTTCCCTAGGGCAACCAAAGTGGCACGATGGCTTCCCTCGTTATTATTTACCAGGGTTGAATTCCATCTCCCCCCACCCCTGTGTAGAGATATACTGATGTTGTTGCCACACCTACCTTCAAAAAAAAAAAATGGAAAGAAAAGAGGTTGTATTTGGTCTGTTGAAAATTGTGTTTGTCTTTTGAAGGTTTGTTGTTTTAGGCAGGTTACCTTATNCAGTTTGATTGTTCATCATCTTTGAAGCCTTGCTTGTATATCTGGATCATGTGTGAGAAGGTTGAATGTTAATGAGCTCTAGACCCACAAGACTTGAGTAATGCGAAGTTTTCCTGATGATGGTTGTGCACTTGTTGTACTGAAGATTTTGTTTGTATCAAAAGAAGTAACGAAAAGGAAGGTTGACAAACCCATTGGAAGAGGTTGAAGGAAGCAAGTCTTAATGTTCTGCCTGCTATCTATCTAACTATATCCATCACCATAAGGGCAGAAAGAAAGAAATTTCTGGTTCTCTTACAGTTCATCAAGAGTGAGATGACGACTCCCACGTTATAAGTAATTGTGAACTTTTGTTTGACTAAATTAACCTTTTGTGTTAGTAGCGCAAACTCATTTTTGGCTTAGGAGTGGAATAATATGCAAGCTGATTGTTGCTATATATAATATTGGAACCATGTATATTTGCGGCAAATCTGATTCCAGATACATTTTGCCTTTCTAGTGCTGTATAATACGGTGTTTGCTTGTGCCCTTCCAGACTGGCACGTTACACTACGCATACATGCAACATGAAGCAAACTTATTTATCTTTAATCTCATTAGTCGTTTGTTTCTCAATTTTGAACTATTCTTTTGTGGTGTGACTGCACAACATATTCTCATATTTTGCTTCCTAGTTTATTGTTTTGTTACTGGAAAGTGCCAGATTTATCCTTTTCTTCTAAGCAGAAAAAGCAAGAGACTGCCAATGGGGGCACGAAAGCCTCAGAAGATGAACTGACCTGCAGCGTTTGCTTGGAGCAAGTTATTGTGGGAGAACTTATCCGTAGCTTGCCATGCTTGCATCAGGTTTATTCTCTTTCCGACGGTGAATTCTACTCCTTTGTCCCTCTGTTTGAGAATTTGTTTCTGGCAGTAGGAATTAATTGCATATGGACATATAAATAACTTCTGCAGTTTCCAACTTGGCAATGCCCTATTAAGTGATCCAATTATTGCCTTTCTGTTGTGGAGGAGCATTTTATTAGATTTATGCTCCCAGATACTCAGCGAGGAGCTGTGTGCTTTAAAGAACTAAATATTTTTGCACTTCAAACCAGTTCAGAAGACTTTAAAACAGTGTTGCATAAGGTGTATATGTGCAAGTGCTTAGATTATGTTTGGATATGAACTAGTTATTTTTTAATATGTCCACCCTTAATATCGTCTATTTAACATGCCAACAAGCCTGAGTTCACTTGTTTTTTGGTATTATCTTCCCTTGACATAAAGTTGGCCAAAAAAGTCCTCGTCATATTCAATTATATTGAACTTCCCTAGGGCAACCAAAGTGGCACGATGGCTTCCCTCGTTATTATTTACCAGGGTTGAATTCCATCTCCCCCCACCCCTGTGTAGAGATATACTGATGTTGTTGCCACACCTACCTTCAAAAAAAAAAAATGGAAAGAAAAGAGGTTGTATTTGGTCTGTTGAAAATTGTGTTTGTCTTTTGAAGGTTTGTTGTTTTAGGCAGGTTACCTTATGCAATGTGTGTGATATAATTGTGCAGTTCCATGCAAACTGCATTGATCCATGGCTGCAGCAGCAGGGAACGTGCCCCGTTTGTAAATTTAGGGCTGGGTCAGGATGGCATGAGAATGGACAAACAGAGATGGATGCTTCTTACATGGTTTAATGACTTGTAAACTGCCAGATAATAGAATCTGTTAACTTATTTGCACATCCAGTGTATACTGACAAAAGCATGAATCAGAATGAGAGGGAGATATACTATGTCCACCGTTACTATACTTGGCCTTGACTTGGGCATTAGTGGAATTGCAGAAAACTTGTCTGTCTATCGAATCACCCAAATAGTGCATAAGAATATGTAGTGGACTTTGCATCAAGTGATATATGTGAAAGCATGCTGTTTTTTAGCCATGTACCAAGCTGATTTTTGACGTAATGCACACTGCTAAGATGTACTTACATAGCCTCACAATCCGTTGGCCTTAGAGGGACCTCTCTTTCGGCTACTTCACAAAAAAATATTGGGCGTAACTGTTATATTACATCAATAGTATTACGTAATATAATCGTCCACTAATAAATAGATAAGTTAGCAAGTGAATTCTACTAGAATTCATAACAATTGCTGACGTTTTGTCACAATTACAAATAAGCTGGAATGAATATGTTAATACTCCTATTTTTACTCCCCCGTTTATCAAACACCAGTGCTTATTTTGCCCCCAGTTCCCCGTGAAGGGTGAAAACAAGAGGGATAAGGCGAGAGTCTTTGGATCTCTTATTATCCTTGAATTTTCCACAATGTGGAATAACCGCTAGCCATACCATTGATTGATGGTGAACCTTCAACGTATTGAGTCTCGTTTATTTTCATATAAGTGATGTATGGCTAAAATTGAAGAAAAAATGTATTGGAATGAATTCGTATGCCTCTTCTTCTAGCTTTTCTGCAACTACATTTTTCCAGCAATCTCACAAAGATTGCACAATTAAGTTCCTGAACACTCCCCTGGGGGAAGCCACCAAACACCACCTTGATGACCAGTGGTTGTGGCATTCCAATCTTGACAACAGTAGGTGGTAAAGTAGATGCAAGTCTTCATCGACCATAGTTCCATGAGGGGAAGAGGAATATGTGAGCGTTCAACCCTAACACAATGCTTAAGAGATTCACAATGCTGACTATTTATTAAAATGAAGGGGAAATTTCATTTTACTTCCATGTGGTTTACACGTATTTCAAATCACCAACTTAATTCTTGAAAATAGCAGTTTTTGAACTAAAATGTACCATTTGATTTTCCATCCAACTTAACCGCCAGTGTGAGTAACGCGTGGGGTGCAAGAATGGGTGTGAAAAAAACTATATGAAAATACAAAAATACCAACACCACTCTCTCTCTCTCTCTCACACACACACACACAG
This sequence comes from Ilex paraguariensis, assembly GCA_963454935.2. Taxonomy (NCBI): domain Eukaryota; kingdom Viridiplantae; phylum Streptophyta; class Magnoliopsida; order Aquifoliales; family Aquifoliaceae; genus Ilex; species Ilex paraguariensis. Next base: position 434,371 of record CAUOFW020000725.1, on the reverse strand, counting down.
ACACAGAAAACTCTCATGCACACAAGCATCTCCCCTCTCCCATATAGATACTAGATAGTCACAACCACACCATCACCCACCTCCTTCAGCCACAACCACCAATCTCCAATTTCCATTTATTCATGCAAACCACCCACCTCTGTCCGTCAAAACCCGTTACCATCCACGATCACTCACATCATCTTTTCATCACCACCCACATGCTTAGCATTCTTTACTGCATATATGAAATTTTAGAGCCATCTGTAAATGGTCAGTTGGAACAGAATCAAAGCTATAATATCAAACTCCAAGTGCAAACACAGAGTCAGAGAGCACGCTCAAAAAACCAACTATCACTTTAAAAACCTGGTAAGCAGATTCTGCAAATTTAGATGAACTTACGGGATATAGCTACCCAATGGTTTATATTTTCTTCTTGGTCAGGATTGCAATGCTGTTCCAGAAACTCCCTGCCACGTACCCTTTCAAACATTGTGAAGTCGACTAAGCTTGATGTCTCCATACAATTAAATCATGTCTATACACAAAGCACGTGACATGATCCTATTTTGATTTGCCCTTTCCCTTTCCTTGACCTTTCTTGGCTTCAAGCTTGGCTTGAATTCGAGCAGCTGCCGCCGCCTTAGCTTCTTCTCTCTTCTTCTTCTCCTCCTCTTTCAATGCAGCTGCCATTTCCCTCTGCTTCTTCAGCTCCCTGATTTTTGAAGTGTTAACATCCAAAATTAGGGAATTAGTGGAAGCCAGCACACCAGAATGGAAGGCAAAACCGATGAATTATGCATTTATTCTCTCAAGAAAACAGTAAAAATGCAATGAACATAAGATTACTTACTCGAGCCTAGCTCTCTCTTCTGAAACACTACTTGCACTAGAACCCTTCCGTGGCCTGCAGCCCACCAACTCCACCTCAAAAACAAGGGTTGCACTGCATTTGGTTTAGGAGTACATGGAGAATCACTCATTAGCAAGAGTGACAACAAGTCATATTTGTCCATGCACCATAGTGCAAGATTGTCTAGCACTTAAATCAAACACACAATTCCAAAGGCACACATTTATGGGAAAATGCAGGGTTGGAGACCCATTGCTTGTGGGTAATGCAATCATCCAACACCACATTGTTTTTCTTGCTTATCAAGTTAGTTATGGGTTGTGATTTATTTTAATATTAACCAGCAGCAAAATATATCTTCATTTTCAAACAGGAAGCCCCTAGCTTCTGGCCATGCATGCTATACCCCCATAGCACTTCGCCCCCATAGTTCAAACATAGCCACATAATTCCCATGTGGTATTGGGCAAATGTGCTACCCTTTTCATCCAGATGAAAGATCCGCACGCCCAAGGGCGGAGGGAGGCTAGGGCCAAGGTGGGCACGTAACCCCCCTAAAAAAAAAAAAATTTTATTAGTTATATATATATATTATATATTTGTATAATATATTATTTGTACCCACCCAAATCTAAGATAAAAATATTAGGCCCACATTATTTACTCAAAAGAATTAAAAAACTAAGTCCATTTAAAATAAAAAAAATTTGAGTCCACCACTATTTATCAAAGCTTATTAAAAAATCAAAATTTTGACTTATCACAGTCCACTCAAACGTATTAAAAAAATAAAACTTTTGGCCCATTTGACAGACATCAGTAACACCTATCTTATTAGTTATCGTTTTTTTTCCCCTCTCTGTCTCACTCACTCCCAGTTGCCCAACCAGAAGAAATAGAGTAAAGCTCCTTCCTCAGTTCCTTGGGTTTTTTTGTCGTTCCTTGCACAATTGATGTGTTTAGTAGAGAGCATGGCTAGAGCCAGCATATGCCTGAGGGGGCACATGGCCACCCTCAAATTTTTTTTCTTAACATTACCTATATATATATTTCAAGTATTTTTTTAATATTTTTAATTATGTTCACCCTATTTTTTTGGCACATCAATTAGTGTACACTTATATCAAATAAATATGAATTTTTTTGACACATTTTGGACATGTTATGTATATAAATATCAAAGTGATAAAATAATAGTGTACATAAAAAATAATAAAGTTGTTATGCAACGGTTTCAAAATATGAAAATTCACCGGAGTCGATTTTAAATGATTTTAATTAGCCTATATTTTGTAAAAAAAAAAATTTGGCGTCGCTTGTATATACTAAGCTTACCAAATTTTGGTATGTTGAGTTTAATGAACTTTTAAGTATTAAATAGGATGTAATTAAATATAAATTATTGTCCTATTTCTATTGATTGTAAAAAAAAAAAAAATTTAATTTGTTGAAATATTTGTGTCCACCTTGGCATGACTTTCTAGCTCCGCCCCTGCGCACGCCATACGTGCCCGTTTGGCATATTTGCATGACAAAAAGGTGTTTGGGGGATTAAGATTATTTTGTTATAACCCTTAATAGAGTTAGTTATGCACATTGATCCAAAACCATTTAAGGGTTATACGGCTACATTTGAACCATACGGTGGTGAAGTGCTAAGGTGGTATACGACCCCAGGTTATTAAAAGGAACTTGCCCAGATTTTGACAAGGAGGTTATGCTTCCTTCTTCCCCTGGTTTGACTGTTTTATGATTGCCTGACATCCCCCACACAATCAGAAAACATATTTTCAATTCCTATTTTTGCAAAGCCATCATCTACTAGATTATAATTTTTGTGCAACAAAACTGCTAGAGAGAAGAACTAAGTTTACTCTGGAGGGATATCTGGTGGAGAACCCGCACTGCCATAGGCATACTCTGGCTTGCAAGTGATTTTTGCAACCTCTCCTACCTGGGCAAACCAACAAGAAATAAATGTACATATCTGTAAAAAAAATTTATTTGAACAATCAGTGCTGGTGATGACTACACGCACTGACCTTCATGGTTCTCAATGCAATGTCCCAAGCTGTGATGACAGAGCCCTTTCCAAGTTCAAAGGTGAACACAGTGTTATCTTCACGTGTAGTATCGAAAATTTCACCAGTTTCAGCAAGAATACCTTCATAATGAACTGTTAAATACAAACAAGCATAGTTTAGTGATTTTACTTGCAAGAAGAAGGTTTACTATTATGACTAACCCTTCGTAATGAACTAGTGTCCTGTAATCATGTCACAGAGGGGCACCATCAAGAACAAGGCATGGAAAAGTCAAAAGTAATCTACTGCAGAATCTTTCACTTTAATTTATTTAAGAAGAAATACATTGTACTTGCACCAAAGGGTTTCCTATTTGCTGTCTAAAACAACAACTGTGCACCCCTTGTCTCCACCTTCCACAATGATAATATAAACACAGTTGTGAACCATTTAACAGACTAAAGGACAGGTACTTGTAGGCAACAGTATCTGCACTAAATTTAAGTGCAGCGAGGTTAGCCTCCAGTTTAGCACTAGCAAATGTTCGTATATTGCATATGCCATCCATGGCACCAGCAGAATGGACATGAAGACCTCATGCAACCATTTTTCTTCTGTAACTAAAAATGTTATAGCTATGTGACAAATTGAATGTCTTGGTTTAATCCTGTGGCAGCAATGCACATAACCCATCAAAGGGGGGGAGGTACTAGCCTTTACCTAAGCCAAGGAGAGTCCTATATTTCCAAAAACAAATGAATTATGGTTCTATATATGCGTGCATCACTTGATGTTTTCTTGCCTGTAGAGAGCCAGCAAAAATAGTTGGAGTACCTATCAGCAAGCTTTCACACATTCTAAATTAGCTATACAGCATCCCTCAGACCTTACCCGACTCGCTTCAACCGTCTCACAAAACCCCCTCCAATCTCACCTTTTAAGGTGAAGCAGGCAATAGCAGGGGTTGGAGAAGGGTGAATTTAGATCCCATCATTTACATTGCAAAGTGGGGGTCAATACCTGCACTTACAAGTTGCATTCCCACCAAGCCAACTATTCATTATTATTCCTACGTAAATAAAATTCACAACCTACAGCAGAGGACCACAGAACTAATGGAGATTGGTTTAAAAATATAGTGAAAATGTATATGAAATATGAGAAAAGAAAGCTTCTAGCCAACTCTTCAGGTGACCTGTATTTTATTACTGCAATCAACAAAAAGAGTGAATTACAAATCTAAACCAACTGGTGTAGGTACTATACACATTTGATGATCATGAGAACTAACTTTAAAAATCCCGAGGATGCATGCTTTCTAGTTTCAACCACTACGAACATACCATCAAGAAGAGGAAGATTCTGTGATGGAGCAATTGCATCAGGTTTGGCTCGCCTAATGATTGTCTTCATGACACCTCCATCTCCAGTCAAATCAATTACATCACCCATGCTTCCTAATCTTTCACCAATTTAATCTGGCAAAAAAAAAATCACAATAAAACTTGTACATCACAGAAAGAAGATTACCTCAACAAAACTGACCAAATTAAATGTCCAAAACTGCCCGCACATTTTAGTGACATGCATGCTCAATAAGAATGAATGAACATTTACCGATTGCTTGAAGGTAAAATTATGAATATTAAACTTGAAATTAGATGATAAACAAGCAAAAAGAACTCACTGTAACAAAGTCAACAGACCGAGTGGGGCAACCAATCACAAAGAGAATGAAGGGGTGACGCTGGGAGGGGTTGGGGACTCTGTTTTGCAAGCACCTTCCCTTTTCTACCGAAAAGAAAAAGATAAAATCATTTCAAAAATGGAGCCCAGAAGATGATGTTTTTTTCAGAATAGTTGCCCATTTCAAGCATAGAAGTTTAGCAGAGCCAAATAACATATGTAAATGGCTCAATCATATGATAATAGTTCCTCTGTATCAGTTGGGAATTTTTCCAGGAAATAATTTATCAAGAAAAAAGGAAACAAAACATGACCGTTGGTGCAGAACGAAGCAGTAGAAAGAAACACAAATGGTTTTCCCAGATGTAAGATGAAATGATAGTATTTTATCATCTTTATACAATCTTATCATCCTCATACAGCAAAAATAGAGGTAGATGAGCTTTATTAAATAATAAATACATGCATATATGTGCAATGCAAGTAACCTCACATAGTGTTATTAGAAGCGCGCCTAGACAATGGCCTAGGTGCAAAGTGATGTCAGGAGAGCCCAGATCGCCTCAAGTGTCGAAGGTGAAGATAGCTTTTTCAAAGCGATGATTATGTGCCAAAAGCGAGCACTTCACGATGTGGCGAGAAGAATGATTTTGTATTTTTTTTTTATTTTTCATGGCAATGAGAATGATTTTTAAGTCCTCAAGGTTTGTGGAAGCATCGAATAAATATTTACTTGCTTGACTTTTTTGTTTTCTGTTTTTAAATGTTAGGATTTGCTACATTATTGATGTTTTTTTTTAATTGAAATGTTTATGCTTTTGGTTGCCGTTAAAATTTGAGATATTATTGGTCTTTGTTTACTTTTAAATGTTTATGCTTTTAGTTGCCATAATAATTTGAGATATTATTAGTGTTTGTTTTAATTTAAATGTGTATATTTTTTTGGTTGCATTTGAACATTTAAAACTTTTTAAAAAAGGAACTTGAATATTTAATAGTAACTACACTAACATATTTGCAGGGTTTAATATAGTTCGCCTCGTTTCAACGAAACTCTCACTTCACCTCTTACATAAGCCTCAAGGGACCTAAACGTTTCGATTCGCTTTACGCCTTAAATAACACTGGTTTCATGTAGAAATTGTTCTCCACCACCTATAATAAAGCCTCGGGAAATTCCCTACAACTGAAAAATGTGCAAGGTGCTCTCTCCAAGCATATGTCTATGGCAGGAAGCTAAAAATTAAGATGAGAAATCATTCGATAAATCCTTGCAAACAATTAGCCATGGAAAACTACTTCTTGGCATCCCAAGTGCCATGACTTAAGAGGCACCAACATTGATTAAATTTAGAATAGAATTGTCTCATCTTCTTTCTAAGCATAGTGGGAACTGGGAACTCTATCAGACGATTAAGCATACAACAAAATTGAGATTGACCACGCATATGTTTTCTATGTTCAATTTCATATCAAGTTACAAATTGGTGATCCTTCTTTGCTTGCCACCCACTCCACCATGAATGCAGATTCACAAAAATAAATAAAAAAAGGTGCAATACATTAATACGATGCTGTGTCACAGCATCAACTAGGCCTGTCGTTTTCATCCATCTTACAAAAGATTAACTATTTCTGAATTATTTACCGTCACAATTTATGCAAGTGTTTATTACAGTTACATAACAACCATAACTGGCACCACTTAAAACTGCAACTTTCATCCTGACAGATACTACTTCCTGAAACTCATAATTATACCTAGTTTGTCCTCCTCATTCCCACAATAGGCATTCTAAGTATAGGTCATTCACCAGTTTTGTCCCTGTTACACAAGGGTGCAGGTAAGGATTGATTGGATGTGGACATAGTTTTTAGACTTATCTGCACAAGCAAGTGCCATCACAGTAGAACCCACAATTTGAGGTTGCTAGCCCAAGCACCTCTTTCCACAATAGGCATTTTAAGTATAGGTCATCCCCAGTTTTGCCCCCATTACACGAAGGGTGCTACCGTGCTAGTAAGGGTGGAGAGGGCGTGGATGTAAGGTCGTACATATAGCATAAGAGACAGACAAGATATTTTGAAATGGTTTGGCTTACATACCAAAACCTGTTGTATTGTTTTCTATTTATAGACATACAAACAAAAACTGAACTCAGCGAATAAGGGAGTTGTTTGATGACACAACGTATACATTGGTTACAAAACAGAATTTTAAATTTGCAAAAATTCAGCTGCAGAAGCATAAGCTGATGACTCTCGTAAATGGTTCTTACTTGGTCTTCTTCTACAGCGTGTACTCCAACAGTGTGCATAATTCCTAGACTTCTCTATACAAGCAAGTGCCCTCACAATTGAACCCACAATTTGAGGTTGTTAGCTTGAACACCTCATTTCCACTATAGGCATTTCAAGTATGGGTCATTCCTCAGTTTTGTTCCCATAACTTGACGGTGCTAGTAATGGTGGACTGGTTGTGGACATTATTCCTAGATCTATCTGTACAAGCCAGTGCCCTCATAGTTGAACCCACAATTTTGAGGTTGTTAAGCCCAAACATTTTACCACTTAAATCACTCAATACAGTCAAAGGCATTTTATTTTAGGCGTATACAAAAGAAATTAACATTCAAGATATCCACAATCAGACCAAACACAATACAAAGTAATACCAAAAGAATTTTTTTTAAGGTAGCA
>CAUOFW020000725.1:404626-422126 GCA_963454935.2 Ilex paraguariensis | reverse complement strand
TACCTTATTCATCGCTGAAGGCTTTTTGTACATCTTTTCTAGGGCTTTGAACAAATCTGATGTAGTCTTTTCTTTGGCGATGATCGACGCAATCGACGGCGCGAGGCACGGTAGCATAGTCCCTAGGGCTTTGCGATCCAGAAAATCCCACTTTGCTTTCTCCATATCCGCTGGCTTTGTCCCATCGATAGGTTGATACAGATTTTTCTGATACAGAATATCCTCCATTTGCATCTTCCAGAACGTGTAGGTCGTGCCATTGAATTTTTTGATCTTGACTTTGTCTTCAGCCATTGTGTAAATCATTGACCTCTTAACCCAGAGCTTTGATACCAGTTGTTGGGATTTAATACGCTTTAAACTCATAGACAAACACACACAATCGAAGAACAAACCAAGAACATAAAACAATAAGAAACAAGAAAGAACAAGACACAAAGATTTTTACGTGGTTCGGCAATTTACCTACGTCCACGAAGCTGCAGGGTTTTCACTATTGAGAGAGAGAATTACAGAGAGTGGTTATACATATCGATCAAACCCTAATAACCAAAGTAGCGGTCTTTTATATATCATACGCACTAGGCTACAAATCGGTCCAAGCCTTCGCTCCATGGACCAAGTCTCAAAAAAATTTTCATTAAAAAATCACGCAATATTACTTCGGGTCGGGTCATCATCCAGATCACACATACAAACTAGACTCCACAATGGGCCAGCAGCTGGAACACCAACTTTGGACTCAACATCGCCACAATGATATCCTGCGCCCCATGATGATTATGAGTCATATTCGATTAGTTGAAAATCAATTGGTCTCATGATTCGTTTGGTAGAGTGGATGAAAAAAATAGAAGAATGAAAAGTGAGAGTGATACATTTTCTATCATTTAAGAAAAAAATTCTTATTTCCATCCTTTGTGTTTGGTACGAATGATGGAGAGTAGGAAAGATTGATTTTTTTTCTTTTTGGTATTTGAAAAGATGGAAAAAAATATTTTTTTTAAAAAAAATATATAAATACATATTTCATCATTATATTTATATATGAAATTATATGTATACAAAATATATAATTGATAAATTTGATATATATTAGTTATTTCCAATGTCTAAAGATACGTAGTAATAAAAAAAATGATTAATAATAAACAAATTTGTATGTACAACCAAAATTAAATCTCAAATAAAGAGGAGAGAGAACAAAATTTAAGCACCGGTTGTAGTGGTGGTGGTGGGAGACGGTGATAGTTGTGGTGGGCAGGGGCGGAGCCAGAAATTTGTCTCATTGGGGGCAATCTAAATTCTTAAATTTTAAAGTATAATTGTAATATTGTTTTCATCAAAATATGTATTCTTGATAAACTGTTTATAAGCATAGTTACAACAAAAGAATATCATTTAAAGGCGCAACTCATGTATATGAGTGATGTACAAAAAAAGTCAACAAAAAAATTTCATATCAAAAGTATCATTTAGTGTTCGAGATCCTGTACAAAAAGAGCTCCCAACTCTCGAACATCCAATAAATCCTAATAATTGTTCTTGACGAGTTTTCATATTTTGGAACCGTTACATAATCATTTTATTTTCAATGATACTTGAAATATCTTTCTCAATATATGCAACCAAGCAATTATTTATCCATTGATCTTCCATTCGATTGCGCAATCAATGTTTTATTATGTTCATTGCTAACAATGCTCTTTCGACGGTTGCAGTGGCAATTGGTAAGATAAGTGCTATTTTGATAAGTAAATATACCAACGGATATACTATATTCTTTTTTGTCTCAACTAACTTTTTTGCAAATCCACAAATTCCTTTTAACTTCTGAAAATTCATTGGAGCGCATAACAAGTATCTAAGTCTCAAGTTGATTATCAAGTATCAAGAGCTCAATTGGGAAAAATTTTGAAAGATAAAATTGAGCAAGACGAAGTAACTTCTCCTTATTGAATGCAGAGAATGAATCCATTGGATTTAGGCATGCCACACAAAGAAGTAGCTCGGTGTTTACCTCAGTAAAACGATCACTAAGCTCTTGAAATTGCATATCTAACACCGTAAAAATAATTCAACACAATAACGGTGTAGATTAGTGACTTTTTCACGACGTCGTGATCTTCCTCAAGTTATGTATTAAAAAAAGAGACCTCGACGACTAAAGCATTTCATCCATCATCCCTCATCATTTGTAGACGTTGTTTGGATACTTTAACTAAATTCATAGCATTTACAATATCTTGATCTTTCCTTTGTAATGCTTGTGATAGTTCATTTGTAATTCTGAATACACCTTTTATCAAATGTAAATTGAAAAAAAAATATAAATTGAATACGAAATCGAAAAGATTGAATTGAATCCAATGAAGCACATGTTTCACCTCTTTGCTCAGAAGTTATACCACCCTCTATAATAATCTCAAGCATATCAATAATAGAGAAGAACAAAACAATCACATTTATGAGAGTGGCATAATGTGAGCCCTAAAGTGTATCACCAGCCCTTTGAAGACTACTTTCTTGATGCAAACCACGCCCACTTGATAACTCTTCATTGTTTGGTGCTTGAATAACCTTACTAGCTTGCTTCTCTCTTAAAAACATCTATTCGTTTGCATGAAGCTACAACAACATTCAATAAATTATCAACAATATTGAAAAACAATGCAATTTGATTGTGATTTTTCGCAACAGACACAAGTGTGAGTTGAAGTTGATGAGCAAAACAATGAACATAAAAAACAGATTCATACTTTTTTTATGATCAAACTTTTGAGACCATTAAATTCTCCCCTCATATTACTGGCTCCATCATAACCTTGTCCACGTAAATCTTAAAAGACTTAACCCATGCTTTGAGAACAATGATTCAATCGCCGCTTTAAGTGATAAAACATTTGTATCAGTAACATGGACTATGCCAAGAAAACACTCAGTACAACATAGTACAACAAAACTTCCATTTGCTCTTTAACTGAAATATTACGAGATTCATCTACTAAAATAGAAAATAAATCATCTTCAAGATCATTGATTATTGCGCATGTGATTTCACTTGCAATAACGTGGATAATATCCTTTTGTTGTTTGGTGCTGTCACTTTGAGATTTTTTCGAGCATTTTTGAAAACAACATTGTTGATGGTTTCATTGTGTTCAGCAAGAAATCGTAGAAGTTCAAGAAAATTGCCTTGATTTTTTGAATCCTTAGACTCATCATGACCACAAAATGCTAACCCTTGACATAAAAGGAATTGAACACAATCAACTGTTGCAATTAAACAAATTCGATACTCCTTTCGAGCTTGATTTGATTGCTTAGAATACGAAACTTCAATATGTTGCTTCTAATTCATTATATTTTGACACATTCTCCAATTCCCATTATGTTGCTTCTGATTCACCAATTCTCAATATGTTGCTTCTGATTCACCAATTCTCAATATGTTGCTTCTGATTCATTATATTTTAGCACTTTCTCCAATTCTCATTATGAGCACTATTTGGACCTCTAACATGAATTTGAAATCTTTATTTCTTCTTCTAGTTACGGAATCCGTCTATAAGGAAAAAGTCACCACTCCTATATAGGGGGGAAAGGAGCTTGAACTCTTGACCTCAAGAAGACGAAACATTCACAAGGTAAAGAGTACCATTGGACCAAAGGCCCATTGGTTCCCATATCACTTCCTATTAGATAGCAACATAAGCAATAAGCGACATATTTTTTAATGCTATACTCCAACCAACTACCAAACTCGTTGAACCAAGATGGACTAAAGCGACGACACAACTTATCGAATTTTGTTTGGAGAAAATTATGTTCACATGTTTGACATGGACCTTTTTGTAGATATGTTTTCCGAATTTCATCCCGGTCATTAGGATGATTATCCAAAATTCTAATTCTTAGCTCAGCATCTGCAGGAATATTTTCTAAGTTAATTACTTTACGACTTTGATTAGAACAATGTCGTATATCACCACCGCAATCATCTATTTCTTGACTAGGAGACAATTGTTCCAATGTTAATTTTCTTATAAGAAACATATCCATAGCTGATTGAAAATAAATTTGTCTAATTAGATTCAAGTTTAAGAGTTTGTTATTAAGTTCATAATAAATGAGATAATGGACTACACATAATCAAAATATAATCCATAAATTTAAAATATAATCCAAACTAGAATTTCAAGAAATCAATTATAATAATTTAATCATAGGGAAGAAAAATAAAACTAACCAAGAATTTCAGATAGCCAATCTGAACAGGGGTTTCAACAAAAATCTAAAATAGTTGAATGGTGACCCAAGAGGAAACATAAAAAACCTACATATGTCCATAAATAATACACAAAACAACCATCAATTCTATTGGAACTAAATTAATTTTTTGATTTTAAATCAATTTCGAGGTAGAGAAGTTGAAACTCACCTTGTCCCACAACGAATACTACTGAATATCTTCTAGGGTTTCTTCAAATTGGATATACACATAATCTTCTAGAAATTCTTCTCCTTTGCAAGAAATATACCAAAGGAATTAACAAATAAACTAAATAAAAGAAATAAGAGGGGCAAGGGCTAGCGCTGGACTGGAAGTCGAAGATGGCTTACGGGAAGACGAAGATGGGCTTACGGGGAAAAAAAAAGGTGATGAAAAGTGAGGAGATCAGCCAAAAGTTAACTTTTAAGGTTTGAAAATTAAATTAATATACCCTATACTTTTAAAAAAATTTAGTGGGGAAAAGTTTAAGAAATTCTTAAAATTTTTAAAATTACACCTAGGTCCTAAAATTTTTAAAAATTGCAGTGGGGGTAGCTGCCCCAATTGCCCCCATACCAAATTCGCCCCTAGGGGCGGTTGGCGACGATCATGAGGGGTGTTGGTAGTCGTGAGTGGTAACGGTGATGGTGGTGGTGGGTTTAGGGTGACGATGGTGGTAGTGACAGTCATAGGTGACTGTGGTGATGGTGATGGGTGTGGGTGGTAGTGGGCGACGGTGATGGTGGTGGATGGTGACGATGGTGGTGGTGGGCGACGACGGGTGGTTTCTGAGCGACAGTGTAATGGATGGTGGGGAATGCGGTGGTGATAGTGGTAGGTGTGGTTGGGGTGGGTGACAGTGACTAACGGCGATGGTGGGTGATGACATGCGGTGGTGAGGCAACAATGATGGCGGTGAGTGCTAACGGTGGACAACAGTGGTAGTTGGATGATGGTGTTAATGCCATGTTTTCCGTAATAAATTTGGGATGTTAATATTAGCAGTCCGATTAAGTTTAAAGTAAAATTTAAAGAGATCTCAATCGCAAAAAAAAAAGTTATTTTGTTTATCTTTTGAGATTTGAATTGTATTGTACTTTATTATATAGATGATATATAGACAAATAACATACAAAATTAACTTTTCATTTATTTTCCTCCTAATTTTGGAGAGACTGATTTTGGTGAATTGAAAGAAAAGCTAATCTATCTAATTTTTCATCCTTCTTATTTTCATTTCTTATCAAAAATGATATTTTATCTATTCTTCAAACTTTTCATCCTTTTATTTTTTTATCGAATCAGACGAAGCATTAAGATTCTTTCAACGAATAGGTTAAGAGATCAATTCTCATCCAAAAGGAGTATTGATTTGTTTTTCCAGCCTTTTGTAATATCTATTGTGCCCTTCTTTAGGCTTTTTTTTTTCATACTTATGTCAGTGTGTTCTCCTATGATATAAATACATTTTTTTAAACATTGTAAAAGTTAATCACTCATTGTAATAACGATGTTGCATTGTATCTAAAAAAAAATTGAAAGTTTATGGGCGTGTTGGTTTTGTTCTCAAAATTTCAAAAACACTCAAAATCTATTTGCTTAACATTTTTGTTTTCAAAATTTTGAAAAAAAATGAGAATTGGAGCAAAAAATAGAAAACAAGTTACACTTTATGAGTTTTCTTTGAAAACGTTGGAAACACGGAGACAGTTTTGACTCTTTTAATGAGGTTTGCCCTTCGATTCCCCTTAACAGTAAAAGGTCTCCTTCCTTTTTTTCCCTTCCTCTTTCTCTCTCTCTCCAGCGTCTCCATCTCCCCTCTCTCTCTCTTTCTCTCTTTGCAACGAAGATGGAGCACCGAAGATTGTTGTGCAATGTAGATGGAGCCCTTCCCTTAGGGCCTATTTTCTCCATCTCCTCTCTCTCTGTGCAACGACATTGTGCAACATAGATCTATCTCTCTTGCTCTCTCGCAACAATTAAAGTTAAAATCTACATAGATCTGAATCTGGGTTTGGATCTATGTGTGTATGTGTATGTGTTTGTGTCTCTGTGTGTGTGTGTGTATGCATGTGTATGTGTTTATGTGCGTGTGTGTGTGGGGGTTTTGTGAAGACAAAGAGAGGGGAAAGGAAGATAGAGATAACAATTGTGGGTTTTATGAATTATTGTCATAACAAATTTTACAATTTTTTGTTCTTTAAAATTATTTTCAAAAATATATAATCAAACAAGTTTTACAATTTAAAAATTTTCAAAAACACTTTCTTAAAATTATTCTCAAAAACTATTTTCAGATACTGTTTTTTGAGATGCAAACCAAACAGGCCCTAGAATTTTGAGTTTTTAAATTCAAATCTTGCTTTATGAAGTCAAATGTACAAACTATAATTCGAGTGTGAATGAAGCACAATTTATGCAAACTTATTTACCCCTAGATGAACATAAGCTTTTTGAACATTCTTCTTACACAAAATTATGTTGCAGTCGCAAGAGCTCAAGAAAATCAATAAACCTGGGTCTAATTTTTAAAAGAGTGGATAAGAGTTTATCAATTAATCTGAACGAAAGTGAAAGTAATGAGAATGATGATCCGGCCCAAGAATAGCCCGAGTGGATCGAAATCAATTTGGTACCTTATCATCATGTAATTCTGAATTGGGTTTACTGCAAAGAGTACCAACAAATCCTATGGCAACCTTGAAAAGGCAACATAATTTGCAAGAGATCTTCTATTTGTAGTAAGTCAATAGATTATTCGAATACGGTTGGTTTGGGCCGATCTTAGCCTAGTTAAAAAAAAAGGCCTTTAAAGTTTAGATAAGCTTGACCTTATGAGTCACATGACAACAAATAAGTTTAGATCAGCTTTGACCTTATGGGCAACATAACAACAAATTTGAACTATGTCAATTATTGGGCCATCAAACATGCTTATGTGACTGAAGTTCTGTTATAATGATTATCGTCTATGTTGTCAGACCTTAACATTGTAAAGTCGAACTTCGTCATCCCTGGTGCCTGACCAAAAACAAAATAGAAAACTAGCACAGCTCTAAAATTTTTACTACCCTAGATTTTATCAAGTAGTAACCATCTTCGTTGTTGTCGAAAGTGAAGATGACGAGGAAGAATTCTATAATAATTAGGTATTACTCTTTTTTTCTATTAGCGAGCTTCGGGTTTGGCTTTAATAGGTTTGGGTAATATATTTATTAAACTCGCCAAATTAATGGATCGATCTAAACACAACTAAACTTTACATGAATTTGTTAAATAATATTTAATACCTAACACAACATGAATTCAGCTATACACGATACTAAACGAGCCAAATACAGATTGAGAGAATTTTGACACAACATGACTTAAATAAAATACGAACACAATATAATAATACTCCGCTTGGTAGGAGGGATGGAAAATAGGAGGGACACATTTTTTATCCTCTAAAGAAGAAAAATAGAAATGATACACTTTCCTTTCTTTGAATTTAGTAGGATGGTTAGAAAATAAAAATAATTAATTTTTGTTATCCTTGATAAGATGGAAAGATAAATTTTAATTTTAAAAAAAAAAATATAAATACATATTTTATCATTATATTTATATATGAAATTAATATATACATAATATATATAGACAACTAATATACATTTAAACATAAATAATTAATTTTTCATCCACTTTCCTTCTAATTTTGGAGAAATTGATTTTGGTGAATTAAAATGAAAGTTCATTCATCCACTTTTTCATCTTTCTTATTTTTCTTTATTACCAAATATAATGTTGTATCTATCCCTCTAATTTTACATCTTTCTATTTTTTTGTTATACCAAACAGAGCATAAGACTCAATGATAACCCTACATTTATTTGGGATTTTTTTAATATTCCTACAACCGACTCAAAATAATTGGAATAAGTAGATGTAATCATGCATAATTTCATAATTCTTAGAGTTCATAGGCTTGGAGTTCATAAGCAAACATGTGCATGTGAATCACACATGGGATCATAGCTTAAGGTCAAATTGAAGCACAAATTATAGCAATCCAACTTCCGTCAAACAAGGTTTGCTGGTGGGCCGTTCAGTGGGCCATGTTCCTCTCAACTTTTTAGAATTATAGTTATACCTCTAAAATTGGTCATCTTAATTTGAAAAATTATATTTTAACCCAAAAATTATATTCTTGTTTTTCACTTTACAAAGTCCTTCAAGTTATTAAAGTTATATTTTATATCCTTAAGTTGTGATCTTGATTTTGTTTTACCCCTCAACTATTTATTTAAACGCATTGCAACCCTAAGTATTTAAAATAATCTCGTGAACTATGTTAGTCTAAAATATAACAATTTGAGAAAAATTAAAATTTAAAAATTTGTGCAAAAAAATGGCAATTTAAAAATGTAACTATTTATTTTTATCAAATTTAAAAATTGGAATGGTTAATGGTGCAATGACTTCAATTTAATTTAAGAGGACAAAATGTAATTTCTCCAAACCTTATTTGTTGGATCCAATGTTATGTATAGTGAAATTTAATTGTACTAAGTGATTATATAATGAAATTAAATTAGTTTTTTTTTTATTTTTTATGAATGAATCTGAAACCATCTTACTGGTAATTGATTTGACAAATTTCAATTAATATTTTTATTTTTTTAAAATTAATTAATATGAAAGTTATTTTCATTGTTTCTGTACAACAAAAAAATTGATGTTACCGATAACTCATCAAATTGTTTGATTGAATAAAAATTTCTGAGTACGACACTATTCAGCCCCCGAAAGATAAATTTTTGGCTCCGTTCCTACTGTTGAATCTTAAAATTTTGAGTTCTAACCTTACCGTCTACCTCCCAATAATGGCGTCTTACCAAAAAGAAAACTTGGGTCAAACCAATTCTCTATAAAGTCACAATTAAATTGATAAATTTGCAAAGAAAATGAGATCTTTTACCGATACAACGAATTTGCCGACCCACGTCCTTTCTTTTTAACAATTGTGTTTAGTATGGATGATGAAAAAGAAAGAAAGGTACAAGGTATTGATTTTCCTCTCTTTTGTGTTGATTCACACCTAAAAGAGAAAATGGAATAGTTTATGTGTACCATAACTATTTCTTTCATCAATTCGATCAAAAATAAGTCATTCACGTTAAGATTAGAATATTGATAAAAGATAAATTCCTTATAACCTAATCCTAAAGAGTTGTTAAAATTCAAACTCAAAACGTTTGAATTTATAATTCATTCTCATTACCAATTGAATCCCTTAAAAGATCTTGTCCCCCCTCTACCAATAAGTAAAAAAGCTGGTAATACACAAATTTTGATTATAATTACGAGTTCAATGAACGCAAATTGAATAAGAGTAAAGTCATGTGCATCGAATTTGCACACTAAAAGATGTGATACGGTGGTATTCATTGAATGACCAGTAAAAGACAGTGAAACCGTTAATCTGAACGATCACACTAATTCGATAACAATTTCGGTGTGTATAACAGATGAAATAATTTCTCGATTATTAAAAAATTATTTAACAAAAAATATGAGATTGTGACATTAAAACCCTATTATATATGGGTACAAGATCACAATGTCTAAGGAGAAGGAAGGAGGTCCCTCCCAATAATTGACATAAACTCTTTTGTCACACTTGAAAGTTTCTTAACAAATATTCAGACAAGACCCTTAAGTGATAATGTTCAAATATCAAGGGAAAGCGACACAGTTATCATATACTGTATTAACTAGACATTTAAATAGACTGAAGGGCCCCACGAGACAGACCCCTCCATGTGAAGTGGGTCCTCCAGACATTAGCCATGTGACCAACGGTCTAGAAGGATCAGACAATTCAGATTTATATATTAATGTGTGATTAATTATGGGTAGATATGCCACGTGGATAATATGCTTATAGGCATTTTCATGGAGATTAGGTTAGGGATTTGTGATCATGACTGTTCACCAAAAGTTTGAACCGAGCCTAAAATGAGTTAATCTCGAATAGTTTGACTATTTTACATATAAACAAATTAAGTTTTGTGAGTTCAAGTTGAGTATTTTTAGACTCAATTTTTTAAATAAACTTAAAAAATTATTCGAACCCCGCTCATTTAGCTTGAATTGAGCCTTATAGGAGTTGAATTTGAGCTAAGCTCAAGCCCTAATTACAAGGAAAGTGATGATAAAGTTCAAATACGAGACCTTAAAATTCAAGAAGAGTGACCATTAGACCAACTACTAACCTTTTTTCTCTCCTTGGTTGAATCTTTTTGAAAATGGGTTAATTACAGCATGAAGATATTTTGCCTCTATTTTGTAATCAATAAAAAAAGACCGTGTGTACAAAATTTTTTATTTTTAATTAATAATTACATATTATTCAATTTAAAATCAGTAATTAAAATTAATGAAGGCATCAACTTTGTCCTTTTGTCCAGTTTATTTATTTATTTATTTATTTTGAATGGTTTGAAAATGTTGTCCCATAACAGGAATTCTCAGAGCTAGGATTAGGCCCACATGAGATTGGAGATACGTATGAAATTACCTGTTTGCCCTATAACTTAACAGTTAATTTTTATTTAGTCCCAAAATTAAATTTTATCTCAGTCGAATCATCCAAAGCATTAATTGGAGTTAATGTGAACATTTCCTCATTAACCCTTGTTATCAATGACACTAACGACCAGCTCTCTACATCTCTTGGTTTTTGTTTCTCTATGGTTCATATAAGGATTCGGGAGGTGATTTTTTTAAGAGAAATAAAGGTTACCAAGAAAGGAATTAGATAAAAAAAAAAATATAGAGGGTGATATATATGTGCAAATAAGAAATAGGTGTGAATTAGTGGTGGGGCGTTGATCAATGACGATTGTTCTTTATGGTGTCACCGATTATCGCTTTGGAGTTGGATTAGTTCGATATCACAATACCATCGTACTTGGTCAAAGTTGGGTTTATGTTTAGCGTTTGGTTAGTGAAATCCATAAAAAATGAGGAGGAAGAAGAGAGGGCGTGCGCGAAGGGAGGGGAGAAAGATTGGTAATGGGTTTGAGCACAAAGAGAGAGGAGGTGTGAGCGTGTCCAAGATTGAGTTTGGGTACTTGAGTTATTTTATAACATTTCTATCATATTCATATAAAAAGCAATCACGTGATACATATACGTGCCCGTTTTTTTATGGAATTGCACACTAAGTTCATATTGACTCAAATTAAAAGGTTTGTGAGATAAATTCATTATAAAATTTAGTTCGAGGTTTGAATCGAAATAGTGGTATAGTTTCAATGCTAATATGATGGTTACAAGATAAGTATGAATTAGGATTTGAGAATTTTAAATTGCACGTAGTTGTCTACTGTGGCCGAAGAGTAGGACAACAGGCCTTTGGTTGGTGCTCTTGTTTTGATCCCACTGACTCTAAAACCATCCAAAAAAATAGGTGAGAGTTACTAAAAAAAATGGAGCAAATAGACAAATGAGATTTAGAATTATCCCAAATAAATGAATAAAAATGTCAATATCAAAGAAAACTTTAACATGCCAAGCTTTTGTCTAGTAATCATACTCTCTACGTCCCAAAATTTTTTTTAAGTCAGCTAAATGAATTATGTTTTCTCGTTGAGGTCTATGAAGAGCAATTTTTTTTTTAGTTTAACGGTGAAGGGTCTCTAAGTTAGCTTATGTGTATTTTAATTAATTCTCTCACTGGGATTAGAATATTTATGAGTGATAAATCTCTCATAATCTGATCTCAAATAATTGTCAAAAAAATAATATTTTCAATTAAACCATAATAGGTTGTTTGATAACACCACTTAAGGGTTAAAACTGAAAACTTTAAACACTTAATAAATTAAATTTGTTTGATAACTTAAAACTCATACTACTTAATATTTTAAACACTTCATAAAAATAGGTTCAATTTTAAGTAATAAGTAACATACTTATCATTTAATGTTAAAAATATTAGTTAGTAAGGATTTTATCAATTTTTTATAATGGACAAATATACCTTCAATCCATCTTATACTCTTAACTTTTCAATACTTACTATCTACCATAACCACCACCATTGTATTGTCGCCGCCACCACCTCCACTGCCACTATTGTGTCGCCACAATCACTACCATTGTGTCATCGCCATTAGCCACTACCATTGTTACCACCACCACTATCATTATCACTGTGCCACCATCACCATCGCTACCACCACAACCACTATTGTGCCACTGCCATCACCATATACCATTGTCACCATTATTGTGTCGCCTCTACCACTACTATTATGCCACCACTACTATCATCATTATGTTATTGTCACCACCACCACCACCATTGTGGTGGTAGGAATAAGGTAATTGCAATGACATAATGAAAGAGAATGACAAAATTAAAATAATAATAATTTTTAAACTTCAGCTCCTTATATTCGTCAAATAATTTGATTCAATTTAATACTTAAATTTCAGTTGATACCAAACAGTTTACGAATTAAAAAATTCAACATTCAATACTTAAAATTCAGTATTCAGCTTTCAGGGTGATCAAACACCACCTAAGTTATCATATATTTGTTTACTATTTTAATTAAAATTAATTTTAATCTTATTTTACCTTTACATTTACTTTTAATAATTATCATATATTTTTTCTCACCGGTGTTCACTATAAGAGTGTAAGACTGTAAGTAAAACTGTAAAGTCCTAAAATTAGACAAAATTTTGGGACCCATCGGTCAAAAATCCACACTTCACTAAAGTGTAGATATACGTGGCCCTGCACCCTAATAAAGGATCTCCATCTGGATTGCAAAGATAAACCCCAATGATTAACAAATAAACTTCGATATTGATGACGGTATTCAATCTTTGAATGGTTGCAAAAGTAATTCTAAAGAGAAGCAAAATGTCAATGAAAGTGCGAAAAGAGAAACGCATCTGTTGAGAAAGTGAACGGCTTTCAATCGGGGAAAAATAAAACAGGACAAAAGACTTTTTTTTTTTATTTATCCTAACGGTAATTTAAATAGGAGTTCAAACAACATAAGTTTGAATTTTGACAATTTTTTGAGATTAAACACGACTCGTATATAAACAAATACTCGGGTTCAATTTATTTTGAACTCGTTTAAACTCAATTTATTTTTTAAACAAGTCAAATTTTTTCAATTTTTTAGACTCAGACTCGGAGTTTATCCAATATCAGTCCTACCAGGAGTGTTTAGATTAACTATAATATGCACTCTGTATGATCGGGGGAAAGCCAACAAAGAGGCTGCCCTGTAAATTGTGCAGTGGAGAGATGTGAATTGTGCAGTGTAGAGAGAGAGAGAGAGCATGTGTAGTTCTTGTCAGCAATTGTACCAGCTTTCCTTTCCCAAAGCTATGACTCCCATTGTTTAATTACATTTTTTCTTGAATATTTAGGTATTCTTTATATATTTTAAATGCATTACAACCCAAAGTAGAACAAGTTTCTATATCCATAAGCTTCATGTTTTCCAAAGATCTGCAGTTTTCCAAGAGTAATAAGCCCGTGATAAAATAAGTCCACACACCCACTTACCCACAGTATCAACCGCAGAAAACCAGCTGTATGCTTCTGTGGACGAAATACCCTCAAAAGTACAATACTATTTTAATAGTTATCCGGATTAATTATTTTCTCAATTTAACCAAAAATAGATCATTCACATCGAAACTAAAAAATTCATAAAAAAATATATCTCTAGTAAACTTACTCCAAAAAATTTGCTAAGTTTCGTAATGTTTAGACTTACAACTCATTCGTAATGTTTAGACTTACAACTCATTCGACTTTGAAGTGAGTAGTTGTTCAAATTTGTTACATAAATTTGGGATGGCACATAATCTCTTTTATCTCCTTCACTTTGAATTGATCAAAACCTCTCCTCTCTTACAAGAATCGAACTTAAAACCTCAAAATATTAATTACCAAAACTTTACCATAGTACCAATTATAGTTTTATCTCAACCTGTTCTGGTCTTTTGGAGCATCAAGGACAAATTATCTACATAGGTTCTGTGTAAGAAGATGAGTCAAAGTGGTCCTGGTAAATTGGTCAATGGCGAGTTGAAAACGCGTGTACTAAAGACTGAAACTTACAATTAAAACAATAATAATAAATAATTAAATTAATAAATTAAGATAATATTTCATGTTGAAATACCATACTTGGCGAGAGTGGTCATTTGGCTGAACTACATTGTAGGTCGATCCTCAATTACTCTCCGGCTATCAGCCTATTGTGGAAGTTGCAGCAACTAATATGGAGCCTAACCTAACTATCTTCGTCTAAAATATATTGATTTTTAATGGAAAACGATGAAGAATTAATGGCAGAAAGAGATCATCTGATGTCAGGACTCTTGAATTCCGATGTCTTTAGGCAGGCATCCAATCCAAAGAGAGACTCTCTCTCTCTCTCCCTCCCTCCCCCCTCCTTTTCCCCCAGAAAAAAAAGTTGATCCATCAACTGAGGACTAGCATTTTTTATTCGTCCTCACATACCTCTCTTCTGTTTGACAATTTATGAACAATTAATTAAGAAATAAAATTAAATAATTAGCTGTGACAGACAGAGCACACCGGATCCACACAGCGCTCCACCTGCAATGGTGTTGAATAGAATCCTCTCTCTTTCCCACCAGGCTCTCTCCCCTTAGAAGTGAGCAGAAAGATCTCAAAACCCATCAAAATTAATCATCAAGAACTAAAAAAATCTCGTAAAAAACCCAGAAGCAGAAATGAAAACACAAGAGTGAAAATCAGTATATGGATGCTGAAACCCTGTTGATTAGTCGTTTTCATATAATCTCTCTTTCTCTCTCTCTCTCGCTGTCTCTCGTAGTCTCATTAATGAAAATTGACAGTAACAGCAACATCAAACCCGTGTCTCCTTCAATGGAGATTCGGATCCAAAACAATCAAAACCCACAAAAAAAAAATGTATGTACATGTCGATTTTGTATCCTCTTCTTCCTCTTCCTCTTCCTCTTCTTCCACGGACGCTGGAAAATTTTAGCTGGGGTTTAAGAGCAAACCCAGGAACAATCTCGCAGAAAGAAAGCTCTTCTCTTTCTCTCTCATTCAAGAATCACTGTACTCACGCCAACAGATGAGCATGGTGACACAGCGCCTCATGATGTAGAACCTGGCCCTTTGTTCCTTCACAAGGCTAGAACACTTTCTGGTGAAAGAACATCGTCTCTGTGAAGAATTCCTCATGAAAGAAGAAGATGAAGAAGAACGAGTACTTCTTGATGAGCTCTCTTTCTTTGACAACTTCCATTTCTCATCCAAATAGAACTGTGGCGGCACACTTTTAGCAGCAGCCATTGAAAAGTAGTGATTTCTCAGAAAAATCTCTCTTTTTCTTGGGTTTGATTGTGATAACGCAAAGGAGAGAGACAGAGAGAGCAAAGTGAGGAACAGTGAGGATTGTTATTGTAGTGATGAAGATGATGATGACAATTCAGTGAGTAAGGAGGGCGCCGAGGGTGTGTTAGTTAGGGTTATTATTTATAAGGGGAGGTAGAGAGAAAAAGGGTTGGAGATGGGTGTGGCAGTGGGTATCACCTGGGCCTCTTTGCCTCAAGAAACCCACCATTTATTTTGTAATTATTTTCTTAATTTTTTAAACATTTGGTAGAATAATATAATGAGGTGGTTCCCATAAGAGTTTAACAATTAGGCCTATTAATTTTAAACACAATTTATAAATTAAATATGAGATCATCACAGGATTAGTGTACTAAGCTAATTTTAATTGGGTTTGGATAATGAATAGGTGAATCCGTTCTTTTTTTATTTAACGGTCAAAGGTTTCTAAACCAACTATGCATACTTTGACAAATTTTATCTCCAATTCAGTGAAAATTATGTCAAAATTAGATGAATTTGTTTAAATTCATCTAAAAACGAGACGAATCAACTAAACACTCTATATCATAGTATCCGAATCCGATACAATATATTTAATGTAGTGATGGCGAAAGGGGGGCTACTTAATGCTAGAAAATCTCACNTAATACGATCCGAATCCGATACAATATATTTAATATATTTAATGTAGTGATGGCGAAAGGGGGGCTACTTAATGCTAGAAAATCTCACTCAGTTTCTGGGTGGGTCTTTCACTACTATTTGCTAGAGTTTTTACAGAGAAGTTATGGAACTTAAAGAGTGNTCATAGTATCCGAATCCGATACAATATATTTAATGTAGTGATGGCGAAAGGGGGGCTACTTAATGCTAGAAAATCTCACTCAGTTTCTGGGTGGTTCTTTCACTACTATTTGCTAGAGTTTTTACAGAGAAGTTATGGAACTTAAAGAGTGCTTTAAATTTTACTGAAGATAAAAAGGAAAAGATAACAAAACGTGGCAGTGGTGTGGTTGTAGTCTTTTTTCATTTATGAGTTATTTAATGCCACAAAATCTCACTGAGCTTGTGGGCACTGTGACTGTAAATTTGAAACGATTTGGATATTGAAGTAGAGGTAAAAGGAAAAAGAGAACAGATAGTCTTTACTTCAGTAAGTTCAACTGGTAAAAATTTTTTTCTTTGCAGATAAGGCCTTTGAACTTTCGAGTTACACAGTTTAGTAATAACTATTTAATATTATAAAAATATAATAACGGTTAAGATTGATTCAANACGATTTGGATATTGATGTAGAGGTAAAAGGAAAAAGAGAACAGATAGTCTTTACTTCAGTAAGTTCAACTGGTAAAATTTTTTTTCTTTGCAGATAAGGCCTTTGAACTTTCGAGTTTCACAATTTAGTAATAACTATTTAATATTATAAAAATATAATAACGGTTAAGATTGATTCAATTTTTATCGACTTTGATATAATGTACAGAGGACGAGCATTGAAGCAAGAGTAAAGTCATTTTATTATGACTCAAAAGTTTCGAATTCAAATCGAAATCGAAAAGAAAATCTCTCTGCTTATCAGAATTAAAATGTGTACATTGTATTATCCCCAAATCCCATTGTACCCCCCCCCCCCCCCCCCCCCNAATATACAGAGGACGAACATTGAAGCAAGAGTAAAATTATTTTATTATGATTCAAAAGTTTCGAATTCAAATCGAAAAGAAAATCTCTGCGCTTATCAGAATTAAAATGTGTACATTGTATTATCCCCAAATCCCATTGTACCCCCCCCCCCCCCCCCC